>CM059327.1:3965000-4001598 GCA_030340685.1 Protosalanx chinensis | reverse complement strand
GGGGGCCTCACCCCTACCTATATCCACTAAGTGGGTGGCCTTCGGGGCCATAGTGCCAGCGTGTGTGTGTGTGTGTGTGTGGGGGGGGGGGGGGGAGGGAGTTTCTGACACCTGGTCCTGGTTGGTTGGCATTTTGGATTAAGATTAGACGAGCAGCCAATAGCCAATTTGCCAAGAGATGAAAGCTCCGCCCACGTAACAGCGGCCATCTGACTCAGTCTGGAGACGATCAGGCCCCGATGGCACTCGCACACACTGCTGCACTCATCCTCCGATTCATCCCTCCTTCATCCTTCCGTCTGTTGGTATCACAGGGACTCTTTGACAACAACAAAAACCTCCCCTTGATTGTTGGAAATGTTGGTGCCTGATTGGTTGACCAGAATGTTCTAAAGCAGCATGTGACTGCCTGGACCTTTCTAGAATCCTATGTCTGTATGTCTGGAATATTAAATAAATCTGTCCTGCTGACCTCAACTGATCTGTAACTCTCCATCTTTAACAAGCTAAATGATTCTAGAACAGTGAAGTTCTGGGTCTGGACTGTTCTAGAACGCTGCGTCTGGGTAGCTAGACAGTTCTAGAACACACTGTGTGTCCCTCCTACAGAGCTGGATCCCGCCCACTCAGAGGAGGAGACTGAGGCGAACAGACACAGTTCCAACACCCCTGCTTGTAAACACACATACAAGTACATTTTCCCTTTGAAGCCCCCCCCCCCCCCCCCCCCCCACCCCCCCCCCCCCTCTCTCTGGCTCTCTACCCCTCCCGTTCCAGTCCTCTCTTTCAATCTGTCTTTCCAGCCTGCCCTCGTCCATCTCCTTCCCTTCATCCTGCTCGTCTACTCCCTTGATCCTTTGCTCTCTTCCCTTCTCTCTTTCAACCCCTGCGGCGCATCCCTATCTCTCTCTCTCTCTCTCTCCCTCTCCCTCTCACTCCCCCTCTCTCTCTCTTTCTCCCTCTCTTTCTCCCTCTCTCCCTCCCTCTCTCTCTTCCTCTCTCCCTCTCTCTCTGCCTCTCTTTCTCTCCATCCTCCTCCTTTCCTCCCATCCCCTCCGGTCCTCCGTGGTCTCCAGCCTTCTTTGCACCTCCCCCACTCCCGCATTTGACATCACAACATAATCCGCATTCTGGCTCAATCAGACGGAAAAGCACAAACAGACCCACGGCCGTTCGCATTCCCCGCTCAGGTCCAACCCATGGGGGGGAGCTGGGGGGAGGGGCGCTCTGCATGACAGCCATGTGGCGAGGCATTAAAGACTGAGTCATCTCGCCGGGGCTACACGTGTGTGCGTTCCTGTCACGGCGGCCTATGAGAGACGAGCAACAGGAGCAGAGCGCAGGCTGGGCGTAACACGCCGTGATGTCAGAGGAAGCAGTCGAGTAGAAATGACCCAAACTCCCAGACCCCCGGACCCCCAGACCCTGCAGACAGGGGGGACGTGGAGGTGTGGATGGGTAGGGCAGATATGTCAGGGGGGGACAGGGGGAAAGAATGTGATGTGGGACTGTGTTGTGTCTATGGGGTTTAAACCAAACAAGGAGTCAGGTGGCTCAACGGTGAAGGCATTAGGCTTGTGATCGGATGGTTCCGAGTTCAATTTCCCAGCTGTAAGTCGCTCTGGATAAGAGCGTCTGCTAAATGATTAAATGTAAGGCAAACACAAAAGTGTTGCTGTGGGGTGCTTTGGTAAACATCAGCCCGTGAGTTATGACAGGAGCAGGGCGGGTCGAGAACATGGCTTCTCTTGGCAGTGACGTTTTCCAAGTCTCCGGACGGAGCGAAGCCAACTGTCTCATATCGGAAGGATCAGAGGAGTCTTTTTTGACACCCAGCACTGGGAGACAGACATCATGGAAGATCGAGTCGCCTCTCTCGTCCCCCTGCCTCTCATTGTCCTGATTAACAGCACAACAGACCTGACTTTTATCTGTTTGTTCTGCTGCTTGGCGCAAAACAACCAAACAATCCCAAATGACCAGTTCTGTCAGGGCTCCATTTTTTGTCTACCTTGTGCATTGGGCTTAACTGGACGGAGAAAAGTATGAATCAAATAGAAAATCCCGCAAAGAGGGGTGGGAAGAGAGAGAAACGGAGAGAGATACAGATAAGAAAAGAACAGAGAGAGTCAGAGGGACGGAGAGGGATTAAAGAGAGAGAGAGAGAGAGAGCGGGGGAAAGAGAAAGGGGTTAGAGAGAGAGGGGGAAAGAGAAAGAGGGAAACGTCCAATGTTTCAGTTCGGAGCACGCCATTTCCTATCGGACGCACAGCATGATGCCTCCCGATGCTTGTTGTGGAGAACCCAGTGAACCTCACACACTTATCCTCCTCCCCACCCCCCCACTCGAGGGGGAACTCAGATTACTAACCAAATGGTGGTAACGTGGTCATTTTTACATATAAGGATTTTGCAGCAAAGAAAAGTATTAATTTCAACCTACGGTTCCAGATTTTTGTTCATGAGGAACAGGTCGTGGTTGTCAAGGAGATTACCATGAATGAGCCTGGCTAATTTCCTGACTAGTCCTGCAGTGGAGCCTATCGCAAAATAGATTTGTATGCTAAAACTACACAAGAAATATAGGAATATACTTGGTTAAAAAAAAAAGTACGGGAGGCATTCCTGTCCTTAAATAGTTTAGGTCAGTTTTGTTCTCGATTTACTGAACCCTACTCAACCACAAGGTAGAACGACATGCTGCTTTACAGCAGCTTGTAATAGAGTTCCTTCAACAACCAGGCGGTGAAGCTCAGAGTGGCCTGTTTTGAAAAGCTTCTCACCTGTTATATATGAAGCTAGCTGTTGCAGCTAGCAAAGCTAAGATGGCGTTCTATAAATAGGCTGTGTAGGCTGTGGAGCAGGTGGTAACAGTACTGTTGGACTTTACAGTCTCAAGAGCACGCTGAAAGCGAAGGCATGAACACAATGAGGAACGCGTTCACTGCCGAACCAGCCAGGGATGTCTGAAGTCCTGACCACACACACACACACAGAGAAATCCCTGGCAGGTTATCCTTGAACCTGTGATGCATTTGTGTGCGTCTGTGTGTGTGTGTGTGTGTGTGCATGCGCATGTCTTTGTGTGTGTACGTGTACATTTCATGAAGCGAGTTCCAAGGTTCCCGGCGGACAGAGACAGAGGAGGAGGGTTTTAGCGAGGTCACTGCCACGCAACACGCATCCTCCAGGTGTGTGTGGTTCCAAACCCGCTGTTCCCTGCTTCTGCTAGGGGGTGTCTCTCATCTCCAGACAGGCCCTGGAGTGGGGGGGGTCTAGTTAACCTGCACAAAGTAAACATCGTTTATAGAACCGCTATAAAGAGAGCAATATCTAATGTTAGCCATTCATCCTTCTTGACATTTTCTGTTGCGAAGGTAAAGTCCAAATCAATTACAGTAAACATGTTATTGTCGTATTTTGTGTGGATGCAAGGATGTCTAACAACAGTACAAGGCGGTCCATCAAAGGCATTGGTCAATTTACAGCCTATTCAGCTGCTGACAGTAATGGTGTTCCAGACAGCTAGACAGCAGCAAGGCAGAGGAGGAACAGGGACGATCAAAACAGCAGGGCAACACTGGTGGCCAAGCCCGAAAGGCACACACACGCGCATGCACACACACACACACACATACATACACATGCACGCCCTTACACACATACACACACGCACACACACACATACACACATACACACATGCACGCCCTAACACACACACACACACATCTCTTGGGATATAAGTCCGATGTACATAAAACCACCCATAGCTTATACACTGACCAACCTCAATGGCTTAAGAGCCAAAGTCAGATAACAGTGATGAGAAAATAACAATTTAACAATTATTAATTATTTTTCAATGTATTCATGTAGCAGACACTTTTATCCAAGAGAGAGCTTTATACAAGAGCATCGGTCACCGATCATAACAACGAGATAGTCCCCTAAGATTGCGGGTAGCCAGAACATGAAACATGCATTGTGGGAAACCAAACAAGTGCCAAAGGGAAGAGACACAAGATCATTCAGTTATGACAAGTTACAACTGAATAACATGAACCTCAAACGTGACATATCCAATCATTATTATTTGATATCAAAGGGAAATAAAAATGATTAAACAACCATTTCAAGCAATGGTAAAGGGTTTGTGATAAGAAGCAGAGAGAGCGAGATAGAGAGAGGGAGGGGGAAGGGAGGGAGAGAGAGAGAGAGAGAGAGAGAGAGAGAGCGAGAGAGAGAGAGGAAAAAGGAGTGCAAAAGAGTAATTGATAGCTTTATCCCATCAGATAGAGGGCAAGAGACCAAACTAGTAATAAGATGGAATGAGAGAGAAAGAAAGAGAGAGACAGTTAGAGAGAGAAAGAGAGAAAGAGAGAGAGAAAGGAGACAAGCTTTTATCTCGAAGGGTCCTCAAACAGCCCATGGAGGTCAGACAAAGGTCACTGCATTAAGTGAGCGAACAAAACCTTGTTGACATTTACAACTCCTCTCTCAGCCGATCCCCTTCCGGGGCCCCCCAGAGACCATGTCCAAACGTGTTCCTACGACGACGGCGGCTGATGGGATTGACAGCAGCAGCTAACCTGCGCCACAGCCGGGCCGGGACACACGGCCGCCACGGCAAACGCTCACGCAACGGCACTATGGGATGCCGACGGACAAGGTGAGATGGATCCTACGCAACAGTGTACGAGGGATGAGGAAGAAGATGATGATGATGAAGGTAAAACTCCAAAAGGAACGGTTTCAGCCGGTTAGCGAAGCGGGGCGTCGCTCTGGGAAGTCAAACCGTTTGAGGGGTGAGAAGAAAAAAAAAAACGCTTTGGCTTCCACTTCTTAATACAAAGAATACCCCCCCCCCCCCCCCCACCCCCACCCCCAACCCCTTAAGGGATGACTGATTAGGCTGTCACCGCGCGACGCGCTCTTATTGGTTTATCTCCGGGCCCGCGCCTGCCGTCCCCGGCCAGCAGACAGGGGGCAGGGTGGCGGTCAAGCCCCTCTGTCATCATCCCCTACCGCCACGGAGGCCTATCGACTGGCGACTCATATGATACAATGTGGGTTGTTGGTGGGATGGGAGTTGGGGGGTGGGGGGGGGGGGGGTGGAGAATCGATAGCCCCGCGGACAAAACCACAGCTCCCCCTCCGCATGCTGAGACGACGGCCCCCCTGGAGGAACCGGCTCGACGTCAAGGCGGCCCCTCCTGTCCCCCCCCCCCCCCCCCCCCGTGTGCCAGCCTGCTTCAGGGACACAATCCATGCTGGATGACAGATCGAGGAGGTCTTCATCCTCGGAAACCCTACAGGGTTCTCATCTTTCTGGGGGCGGAACCCTAATGACGCCAGTTGCAGCCTTTTGTGACACTATACGGATTGCATTGCTGGGGATTGCATTTAGGATTAATGCTGAAAAGTAATAGCATAAAACGAGATCATTTATATATGGATGCTGATATTACCGCTTGGAAAGACATTGGAAAAGAATGAAGAAGTTTGGTGCAGAAAGGAAGCCTGTGACTTCAGCACAGTACAAATCCAGACTTCAAGCTTCAAACCATAACCTGAACCCATGATGTCATTTCCTAAACCTAACCATAAACACATACCCCCCCCCTTCCCCTTCTCTACTAAATCTCTCTTTCTCTCTGTCTCTCTCACTCTCTCATGCATGGAGGCTGGCGTTAATTGGGGAGAGAGACCCTGGGATGAGTGTCCTGCTAGGCGGGCCTGTGTTGGGGGCCTTCCATCCCCGGCTCAGGCCCTGCAGGGCTTGGTTTGAAGCCTGGGGGTGATGAGGCAGGATCAATGGGCCAGGGACGGTCTTTGATGGAGGCTCCTGCTGACTGAATGACAGCTGCTCTGTCAGCCAGCCTCCAGCAACCGGCCCCAGCCTCCCACCACCGCTCCTGTGTGTGTGTGTGTGTGGTTGGGTGAGTGAGTGAGTGTGTGAGAGAGAGAGAACGAGAGAGAGATAGATAGATAGATAGAGAGAGAGAGAGAGCTTGAAAAGTGTGCCTAATGTAAGTGTGTGTTTTCTAAGGTGTGTGTGTGTGTGTTCCTGAGCAGTGTAAGGCTACCTGTATCTCCCCACACAGCCTCTGTCTACACAGGGCCTGTGTTTACTGTGAACCAGTCAAGCGTGCTCCTCCGTCTGTTGAGTGTAATTAGAGCACAGGTAGGTGACCTTGCAGGCATCACAGCCAGCCCTGCCTCCCCTCAGCCAGAGCAGGGCACCAGGCAGCCCTGCCTCCCCTCAGCCGGAGCAGGGCACCAGGCAGCCCTGCCTCCCCTCAGCCAGAGCAGGGCACCAGGCAGCCCTGCCTCCCCTCAGCCGGAGCAGGGCACCAGGCAGCCCTGCCTCCCCTCAGCCAGAGCAGGGCACCAGGCAGCCCTGCCTCCCCTCAGCCAGAGCAGGGCACCAGCCAGCCCTGACTTCCCTCAGCCAGAGCAGGGCACCAGGCAGCCCTGCCTCCCCTCAACCGGAGCAGGGCACCAGCCAGCTTAGGGCTCCCTGGCACAGCCACAGAGAGGAGGGCAGGAAGGAAGAGACTTTATCAAGTCTGATAATCAACGGCATTCGACTATTTTTGCTGCTCTTGAAAAACATGACTCTGAAGCTCGTGCCATCGAGGGCCGAGGGGATGCAGGTTTTCGTGTCAACCAGGCGCTATACCAGCTGATTTTACTAACGAGTTTCTCTACTGAGTGAAATCAGCTGGTGTTGAGCTCGGTTGACACGAAAACCTGCCCCCTCTCGGCCCTCGATGGCACGAGTTTGACGCCACTGCTCCAAAGCAACTTGTTGTTCTGACAAAAACACCACGCGGCGCCATTCCATGTCCACCCACGGGACAACAGTCCGTTCCAGTCTGTAAGCCGAGCCACTCCCCGGTTTCCATGGTGCCCTGGCTCCACTTCCCCTCTCTCAGCCTCCGTCAGGTCATCTAGATTTGTTATCATCCAATAACGCTGCTCCTGAGTGGACAAAGAAGACCACTGTGCCTTTACCCTGCGATGACTCACTCACAAAGATGGAGAAAACCAGTGTGTGTGTGTGTGCGTGTAAGGGTGTGTGTGTGTGCGTGTAAGGGTGTGTGTGTGCACGTGTCAGGGTGTGAGCGTGTATGTGTGCGTGCCTCAGGGTGTGTGTGCGTGTGTCAGGGTGTGTGCATGGGTCAGTGTGTGTCAGGGTGTGTGTCAGGGTGTGTGTGTGTGTGCGTGTGCGTGCCTGTGTCAGGGTGTGTGTGCGCAGCATGCGTCAGGGTGTTTCAGAGTGTATGTGTGTGTGTGCGTGTGGTGATACCGAGTTTTCTTTTCTGAACCAAGACAATATTGAATCTCTAACTTCAACTTTTCCAAAGTGAATCAAAAGTGCAATTTTTCAGTACAATAGCACGTACGCACACATACAACACACACACACACACACAGCCATCATTCCTAGCAGAACAAGGGCTCACCGCAGCACAGGGACTAGGGGGTCCGGAGAGTCAGAGGTAATTGTAGAGTGAATTATTGAACAGGATCCAAGAGGACATCGTCCACCATAAACAGACCACCCTCATCACCTGACACCCCAGCACCTGGTGGCACTGCTGAAACCCTTCCCTGTTGGCAGGGATGGAGAGGGATGAAGAGACTGCTGTGGCGTGTGTGTGTCTGACCAGACGGCACAGCGCACATCTGGGTTTGGCCACAGACTCATATGAGGGCGATGACGCTAGCTGGGCTTGGTTCATTGATGGCCTCAAAAGGAGTTGGTCACTTCTGGTCAATTGGTCTGCTACTTTTGTGAACTCTCTCTCTATTTCTCTCACACACACACACACACACACACACACATGTGAAGTTACATTAGTAACATGCACACACAAAAACCACATAAGAAGCAGGAAGCTGCAGCCTTTTGAGAAGGGCTTGTGAGGTCAGGACAGTGAGGCTGAGGCTGGGGATGTACAGACTGAGGCTGGGTCTGGAGGCTGGTTCACCCTCCCTTAAGAAGTCCCCCCGGCTAACGCTCCAGTGAGCTGGGGGGACAGGAAGGAAATGGCTGAGGTTCGTTTCTCCTCAGACAGCAGACAGTTGTGACCAGACCATCTTACACACAGGGTCTACAGACAAGCTTAAATGCACATTTATACATTTCCATCTCCAGTCTGTTTGTATGTGTGGGTAAACCTCCAGCACACACACACACACACACCGAGCAGCCGGCATCCTTCAGTGACTGTTGTCTGATCCAGCACTCGGTGAGCCGAGATCTGCCGCATTATATAACCACACACACAAATACACGCACACAAACACATGCACACACACACACATATACACAACCCCAGGCAAGGTCTGTACTGTGGAACAACATCTCAAATTATTAGCAACAAAGTAAGGGAGAGGCTGGGATGCAGATTTGAATGCAAACTCAACAGAAAACCGAAAAATCAAGTGAACAGGGAGTTCTGAGCTGGATGAGCAGAGGGTCTCAGTGTGAGGTCAGCTGGGCCTCAGTGTGAGGTCAGCTGGGCCTCAGTGTGAGGTCAGACAGCACTGGGCAGTAGGACAGCCTCCCTCTTATAGCACAACTATAGACACACTGTGCAGCATTGGGAATGTTAACATGCAAACAGGGCCCATTCTATGGCAGCACATGGACAAAACTGTGTGCAGTGTTTGTGAGCCTGCATGTCAGTCAGTATGTAACGACTAGACATGCGTCTTTAAGTGTGTGTGTGTGTGTGTGTGACCAGCACTTCATGCCTAGTGATGAGATAATCTGGTGGAGCGCCAAGCGACAATTTGAACCATTGATCTGCATCTGACTGGGACGGAGGTGTGTGTGTGCATATATGCGTGTGTGTGTGTGTGTGTGGAGAAAAGGGAGGCGGGGGGGAAGGTGCTGAGTTATGAAGCAACCATCACATCACCACTGCGGTCCAGCATCACATCTAGTGGAGCTACACAGGCAGGGAGGGGTGGATGCGAGTCCTCTCTCCAGCCTTTCATTCTCCAAAACACACAAACGCTGTCCTAGTCACATCAAGTGACCCCAGAGGAGCCAGCCTCACATGGCTGAAGTGCTGCCACAGCAGGGCCTCTTTCCCCCTTGATCAAGACATTTTTTTCAGAGAAAGGAAGAAGGAATAAAAAACCTTTGCGTTGCAGTACAGATATGTCTATCATGCAAATTGGCACAAAACAATTGGGAGTGTGTGCAGTAAGGCATATCTGCCTGAGTGCATTAAGGCACACAGATCAATATGGCTTCTATTCCTGTGCTGGGGAGCGGAGCAGGCTCTCTCCTGTGCTGAGGTGCATGCCTCAGTCTCCTCCTTCCTCGCTCTCTCTCTCTCTTTCATCCCTTTTCTTTCTTTCTTTCGCTCTTTCTTGCTTTCTTCCCCCTCCGCCCGCTTCCCCTGTTCTGTGTTCCGCTCTTCACTCTCCCTCCGCCTCCTTTTTCTTCTTCTACTTCTCATTTGCCCATGATATCCCTGCTTCTATCACTTATCCACTCTCCATCTCTCCCCCTCTCCTCCCTCATTCAATCTCTCTCTCTGCCACCTCCTATCTTTCTCTTTTCCCAACCCTCGCTCCTATCGCTCTCCCTCTCTTCCTCCGCCCTCCCTCCCTCCCTCTCTTCCTCCTACTCCCTCCCTCCCTCTCTGTCTCTTCCACAGACAGCACCTGAGGGGCTGGGATCTGCTTGGTCCTGGCCAGCCTCAGAGACTGGCCAGTTTTAGTGGATCACAGGGGCGATTCGCTCAAGCCTGTCAGATCAGCTGTCCCCTGTCTCTCCCCTCCTCTCATCCTCCTCCGTCCCTCCCCCTCCTCTCCTCCCCCTCTTCCTCTCCTCCCCCTCTCCCCTCCCCTCCTCCTCCTCCCCCTCCTCCTCCTCCTCCTCCCCCCCCCCCCCTCTTTCTCTCCTCCGCTTCCTCCTGCCTCTCCTCTCCTCTCCTCCTCCTCTCCTCCTCCTCTCCTCTCCTCCTCCTCTCCCCTGGCATAATTCTCTGGACGGTTCCTCCATGCTGCCAGGCTCAGGCCCTTGATCTGCCACTTCCTGTAATCCTCCACGGGGGGAGAGCGAGCGCAGCCAAACACCCCGGCACACAAACACACACACACACGCAAACACACACGCAAACACACGCACACAGATGGGAGAACAACCCAGACCACACAGTACAGCTCCACCTCACTACATCGCTCAGTCCCAGCTGAGAGCAGCATCTGGAACAGCACTACAGGCCTACCTAACCTCGCTACGCACACCCTACGGAGAGAAAATCTAGGAATTGTAACACTAATTAGCAATGGCTTCCACTCAAAACTCCTGCCTGGGTCACAATGCCTTGGTCCAGCTGCCATGACGTGTACCTGGACAACTCTGTGCAAGCTGATTGGTCAACTGGCTGCGATGACATCACCTGCAGTCAGACAAAGAGGGTGACTGCTGTGGCCCCCCTGTTCTGCGGAGTCAGTATCAGGCATCTGCCCCATCTGATTAGACAGGAGGAAGGGGGCTCGGTCTCTTTGTGGTGGGCGGATCCCAGGGGCGGGGGGCGGGGCCTCCCCTCCCATGTTCCCCGGGAGAGATTAGAACTCTTATCAGAACCAGATCAGGACCACAGAACTGAGCAGGTCTGGATCCTCCCGCATCTCAAGTCCCAAACCCACTGCACCAAGGAGGAAGTGACAACACGGATGGCTGCGGTCTGATTGGTGGAGGAAGATGGCCTGAGCTTGGCTGAGAAGCACGGTGCAACAACGGCACGGCTCTAAAGGAGACTGATAAGGTAGTTAAGCGACGGGAGACGACAGAGATGGCAAGGGAACCACTTCAACAGAACAAGACACACTAAGTAAACACATAAGGGGTTCTATTTGAACTAGACTTCGTTTTTCGGGAAAAGCTTAACCCTTAGCAAGCTTCAAGACTGGCGTTCTAAAACACAAGACCGTCGTTTGAAAACGTCTTTACCATAGCACGGTGTTTTGTGGGTTCTCTTTGGTCTACAGGAGCACCGTGCTGGGCACAGCGGGAAAGCGGAGAGACATACAGCAGAGGAAGAGGCTCGGAGCTGCCACAGTACGTTCTAATGAGCTCCACGGAACGTTCTAGTGACAGAACACACAGGGACAGCGGGGGGAAAGAACGCGATGACGGAGGCGAGGGAGGAGGCGCTTTCTGTAGCCACAGGTTCCCCAGCGTGACGTTCCACCAGCCTGTGTTCCTCACTGCAAGCTGTTGTGCTGGCCCGCTAACAAAGCACTAATGCTAGCGGCTGCTAGCTTGCTGATAGGGGGACAGAGGGGTTCGAAATGCACCAGAAAGAATGTTCACCTACTCTGCTCCGAGCTCTTTAATAGCAGCTCTGATAGCGACACACAGATCTGCTGCCTCAGGAACACAGTCTCCTGCACCAATCCTTTAAGTGGAACCACAGAAGGACCCAGTAGGTTCCCTCTCTTTCAACGGTCTGCCCATGAAGGTGGAGAAGGAAAAGACTCCACTTACCTGCAGGCTGGGATGGACGATGTGGAGACGCTCCCCTCCCACACACACACACCCACCCCTATCCCCAGCTACCCCCATCCATATCCCCTCCTACCCCCATCCATATCCCCTCCTACCCGCACCCCTATCCTCGCCTATCCCCACCTACCCCCACCCCTATCGCCTCCTACCCCCACCCCTATCACCTCCTACCCCTATCCCCACCTACCAGCACCCCCACAGACACACACAGCCTAGTGGGGGGGGGGGGGGGGGGGTGGTAGGAGAGTTTCCTGAACCACAGACGAGCAGGGAAAGGATACAGTCGGAGAGCACCACTCTGGGTTCCAATGGCCAGGATCTTCTGGACCGGGTCGAAGGCCATGGACGATGGCTGATAGGGGAAGCCATGACGGACAGTCTGGGACAGCCAATCAGAGGATGGCAGGGACATACAATAAGGAAACAGCAAGGATAATTTGGGTTAGAAGGAATGTGATGCTGGAAAGTCAATTGTTGTGAAGTTCTCGTTGTGGTTTACATGATGAGGAGAAAGAGATATATCAAACAATATAAATAATACCGTTTATTTTGAAGACTCAAATTACCTGTTGGAAAAACTGGAAATGATCTCTCTCGCACACACACACAAACATTCCAATCTCTTTTCTGTCACTCACTCTTTCTGCCGATTTGTCTTGTTTGGATCATGACTCCGGAAATACAAATACATCAATAAAAACATGGCTTTGGGGACGTTACTTCGAGTTAACCACAATATGCACCGCTGGAGGCTGTTGCATCAGTCTGCTGAGGACCGTTAAGGTGTTGCTGTTAGTTTGCTAGCGGCAGCAGACTGCAATCAGTCATATTGCGTAAGGGGCGCGCTCACCTGCAGCACCTGCCCTGCACGCGGAGGCACGGCTCGAGAGCGTTGCGGGTTAATTACGGTGCAACACGCGGGAATCATTGGGTGAATTAATCCACGGCCCGCGTCTTGAATATATAAACCCATGTTAAACACACAGATATTTCCCTGCTCCAGTTGAGCAGCACTCAAAATCGGAATATTATCGACAATAGAATTAATCTAATACTTCCCTTGGCCAAGACTAGACCCCTTTTCTCATGCTGTAGGGTGGGATGAATCAGCGTCACATCTATATAGGCTTTCCTCGCACGTTTTAAGTCGTGTGCCACGTATAAACGACCAGAATCGTTCAATACCGCACAACCGTCACCTCGGGGGGGCCTGCACGCCCATCCGTCTGGCTGGAGCCTCAACTGCCACGTTCAATTGCCGTCATACCGTGATAGGGAAGGGGGACGGGAGATTTGTCGTATGTAATGATAACGGTCACACTTTGTAAGGTGCATCTTTATTAAAAGCATCGCAACATAGGAATTAGACCAATACGTTAATAGCTAAAATAGCATGTGGAATTTCGTCAGTAAAGACACTGAGAATGTAAATGCCCCACCATCAATCTCGAAGGCGTGAGGGGAGCAGAGAGCTCGTGTGTCAGGATGACACGAGCAGCGGTGTTCCAGGGCCTTCCCGGGGAACGCATGCCTTGTTTTAAAGGGGGGGGGGGGGGGGGGGGGGGGGGGGGGATGCTGCCACGTCCCGCGCACAAAGGAGCGGAGGATTTAGGCCTAATCATTCCGCGCGCAGCCTCCCGCGTTGACCAGATCGATGAGGGGATAGGATGTGTGAACTCGAGGGGGTATGTGTGTGTAAACGTGTGGGTGTGTGCGGGTGTGGGTGTGTGTGTGTGTGTGTGTGTGTGTGTGTGTGTGTGCAGGAGGAGAGAAAGACAGAGAGAGAGAGATTAAATGATTGCACGCGAGAGAGAATCCGGTGTGGTGCGCGCGTGTGCGCGCGTGTATTGCGTATGTGTGCGAGTGTAGGGGTCTGATGGTAACAGTATCAACCAACTACGGCCCCAGCCATTGACATGTTAATCCAAACCCAGCAGATTATGCAAGAACGCTGTTTATCCCACCCCCTCGTATGCCAGTGCATGTGAAGTACACATGAGCGATTCATTATACAATCCCAACATTAGTAAAAAATCATATAGGACCAACCGATATATGTAGGTTTTAATGAATCAACGTCTGATTGTGATTTTGACTATATCTGCAATGATTTCTCCATAACGCACTCGCCATATGTGCATTAGACAGGCAGAATACAGTTTGCCTTGAACAGAATAGGACAGGGGTAAAAACACGGTATGTGTTTAATGTTGTTTAGTTTTTTTTCCATTTTGTTGAATTCATTTGAAATCCAGTAATGCTATAATGCACAAGCGCGTCACCAAGTGACGGGAAAACGCAGTTCACGGCCAAAACGCTCAGAACACGGTGGAGCACGAGTGAGAGGCGCGTGCACTTGCACCTGTCTCGAGACTGGAGACTGGGTCCAATGCAGTGTTGAATAGTGGAAGCACATATGCTACATTAGCACACACGCACGCGCGTGTACGCGCACACACACATGCACACACACACGCACACGCACACACACACGCACACATAGGCACAAGGACTGTCTGTTATGAGACAGTTACGTTGAGTCGAGCAGGCATAAATGAATCGAGCGCCCACCTTGCAGAGCTGGAAATGTTCAGACTGGAGGGTCTCCTGGATCAAATTGTTCTCTTGCGTCCCCGGCTGGGGAGACTGAGCGGACGAAGACGCCGCCGACAGTCCATCCAGCACCTTCCTGATGTTGAACTTCTTCATTTTAACCCCAGAGAAAACACGGCAGTTACGACGAAGGACCGCAGCTTGAGATCACCCGAAACAGATAAGGGGGTGAAAGCCACTCTCGCTCTCTTCTGGTTTCCACGGTAAATCTCACATCTTATACCGTGTTCATACCGCAGTCTCCATGGTGAAAACGCGATGCCGCGAACCGCTCGGGTCGGGCTCGTTGAAGCCCAAAATTCGTGTAAATTCCCTATTTGTTTGTTGTATCGGCGTGGTGCGTCGGTGTAATGTGCTCAGACTCTGTCCCAATGCGCCTCGGCTGCTCTCTCCGCTCCCCTCCCCTCTGCTCTCCGCTCAACCAGCGCGGAAACGGAACCGCAGCGGCGCTTCTGCGCATTCGGACCCGGATGTTTGATTGAAGCGCCACCGCTCCCCCGTTACTTTCGTCTCTACCCCTGCAACACAGTATCTCTCCAGATCCTCTTTTTATTCTTTCTCTCACTCTCTATCCCGCTCTCTCACATTTCCCTCTCTCTCGTATTCCCCTCTCTCTCTCTTGCTCTCACACACTCAAGCACATCCACACACACACACATTGAGCGCAGAGTGAGCAGCAGGCTCCGCTTCACTGCACCTGGGATGTGGGGATTCAGCAGCATTAGAGGCGCAGGCATGTGGTGGCAGCCAGCTAGTCAAGCCTGTGTACCAGCTACAGAGGCAGCTAGTCAACATCCAAACTAACCAGCTTCAAAGCCAGCTAGTCAGCTATCAGATTAGCAGACAACCAATCAGCCACTGAACCAGCCAGCCTGCTAGTCAGCCAGCCTGCTAGTCAGCCAGCCAACCAATAAACCACTGAACCAGCCAGCCAGCTAGTCAGCCAGCCAACCAATCAGCCACTGAGCCAGCCAGCCAGCTAGTCATCTTACCAACCAATCAGCCACTGAGCCAGCCAGCTAGTCAGCCAGCCAACAAATCAGCCATTGAACCAGCCAGCCAGCTAGTCAGCCAGCCAACCAATCAGCCATTGAGGCAGCCAGCCAGCTAGTTGGCCAGCCAAAGCATTTTTGTCTCGTAAGAAGTGTCTAGCTGCACTGGTTATCACTTTTCACGAAATTATCTATATTTGGCCCATTCAGTCCAGAGGATCTGTTAAAACTGTCCTGTTCTGCACACTGTGCTGAAGATCCTGTCCATGTTTTCTCCTGAAAGAGACTGCAACCAAAGAACCGTTTATGGTGTTTGTGTAGAACAAACACGTCTAATTGTGTGTACACATGAGAGATGTGTGTTTGTGTTAGAGTGCGTGTGTGTGAAAGGACACCTGGAGGTTGTCTACGCCTGACAGGCATTGACATGGGCACCTATGCGATGTCCGTTGGCACTCACAGATGAGGCGCCGCGGCGATTTCTGGAGGCACAGAGGTGGAAGGAAGGAAGGCCTGTGCCTCTCCTCTGCCCACCTGCTCCCCAGTCAGGTGTCCGGCACACAGACAGGACAGAGACAGGACAGACAGCTGGAAAGCAGAGTACCTGTCTGTCTGTCAGCCTGTGGGTGAGACAGGATACATGTTGACGTCTCCAGAGAGCCCAGCCTGTGTGCCAGAGAAGCTCTGTCTCTGCGGTCAGGGCAGGAAGAGGTTACAGAAGTTCACACCTTCCCTCTCTCCTCCCCTCCATTCCCCCGTTCAATCCATCACTCCGCTTCACACTCTTCTTACGTTTTTTTCTTTTCCCCCTTTCCGCTCACCCGTCCCAGCATTTTGTCCAAGTCTTCAACCTGCACTGTCCCTCGGGAAATTTGAAATCGGTGACCTCCATTTGCTCGATAACATTGTCATAATGTCATGACGACCACAATGCGATATCGTCATAGCGCTGCAACCGTCTGCAGAATTATTGCTGCTTAGGGAAAACATCCTTGTGTGTGGCAGATAGTGTGAGGTAGTGTGTGTGTGGTGGACAGTGTGAGGTAGTGTGTGTGTGATTCTGATCCAGAGCAGAGCTAGCAGAGAGATGCTGAACCAGTCCCGCTGTCCTAAAAAGGCCACTTCTAGCCGGTCACGGTGATTCATTCAGAAATCCTTCCAAAGTGACCATAGAGGCATTGTTAGGCTGATTCTCATTTGCATAATAAACTGATATTGACCATGTGCCCTCCTCCCCAAACGCAGTCTATCATATCTGCCTACAAAAAAGCCCTTATTAGGTAAGCTCCCTGTGTGTGTGTGTTTGTGTGTCACATGTGATCTCGCCCGCCCACACACACACAGGGCCCTGGTGTGGGAGGGAGGATGGGGGACCCTTGGTGATTCTGACATCAGTGATTTAATTTACCTCCATTGTGTAGTGGCCTGGCCATTCATGTGCTCGCAAGAGGTGTGTGTGTCCATGCCGCTGTGTGTGTGTGTGTGTGTCTGTGTGCGTGCGTGTGTGTGTTGTATTTAGAATCAGTCTGCTGTTTTTGTGGGCCTTGATAAGGCTTTCCATTGAGGAAGCACTACATTGTTCATTTAGCGAGGGTCAAAGTGCAAACCCAGAGAGAGGTGGAAAGGGGAGAAGGGAGAGAGGGGAAGAGAAAGTAAGAGAACAGAATGGATGTTGATGAAGGTCTAAAACCAATCTTTAGTCAAGGTCATTTTTTAAGGGATGAGCGCTTATTTTTGCCGCCGAATGAAATGAGTAATGCGACAATCAGCGTTGTAAACAAAGAAATCTCGTCTCCCTTGGTCGTTTAATACAAGCGAGCTGCTGTTTATGGCACCATAGACCTTGTATGGACCAAGCACATTACATCAACCCACAGTCCCACACCCATACTGTATGTACCCCTAGCACTAAATTACTACACACCAGAGGAACCCTGGGAAATATGCAAATGTACGGCGTTATGATTGGATGTGGGGTTAATGTATGTTAATGTTATGTATGAGTAAAGTTAATCCACAGCTAATCCAGGGACAGGGGTGAAAGTACAGGGGGGCCCGAGCTTGTTCCAAGGACTTTGACTGAACCTTCACAACACATCTTAGAACTGGAATCAATGGACATGACAAATGACTTAATCCTCATTTGAGATGGTTTACATTACTGTCTCATATAAATCCGTTTTACTTAACAGTAGGCAGTAGACACTACTATGAATTGTCAACTCAGAATTCCCAAATGCTATAATCTATAGACAATCTTCTTTAGCTACAAACATACTGATGCTCATTTATACGCCGACATATAATTCAGTGTACATTTGGATCTTTTGGTTATGAGCCTGAACTAAATGTACACCTACACACACACACGCAAAGATTTGCATTCATTACATGGATATTCAGTATGTTTGTGAACATAGTACATGCTATCATTTGAAGAGCTACTGTACACACGCCCACAAATGCAAATGAAAGCACATTATAGACGAAACATGCTATGAACATATCAGCTTAAGTCCCTTTCGGTCAAACATGTGCTCACACACACCAACCTGAAGACCTACACCACAACACACAAGCAAGAGAAACATGCCCATGTCATACACAGACATTACACACACACACACACACACACACACACACACAACCCCACACATGAGCACAAACACACACAGCCAGATCGTTTTCCCCAGGTTCTATTACCTATCCTGTTTGACCCCACCATGACCTTGGCCCTGGGCTGTCTTCAGAGGAGGTTGGCTAGTCCCAGACCTGCAGGGAGGGGGTCTGGGTGGGGGAGGGTCTGGATGGGGAGGGGGTCTGGGGGGGGTCTGGATGGGAGGGGGTCTGGATGGGAGGGGGTCTGGATGGGAGCATGGCTCCAGAGAGGTGCCCTCTCTCCTCCTCCACTGACAGCTGTACTTAATCTAGCCCATCAACGCACACCTGAGCACTGAACTGTGTGTGGCCTTAATGTCCCTTAACTGTGTGTGTGTGTGACATCATAGTGTCTCGTGTGTGCAAACAGCATCCCACAGTGCACTGCGACTGTCGCTAATTAGGGAGAGGACAAACTGCTTAAACACACTCCCCGCCATCCACACCGACATGCAAATACACACCCACCCAAACACACACACACACCTCCACCTTCATAGTCTGCAGCCACACACACACACACACACCCCGGGCACCAGAGGAGCTGCAGGTTCATGAGTCACTGTCCTTGAGGGAATGTTCATTGTCTCTGTTGTGTGTTTAAACAGAGAGCTGATCTCAGTGTCCTCCTGCATGTGTGCCTTCACTTCTGTTTGTGCGTGTGTTTGTGTGCAAACATCCATGCGTGTTGCTGTGCGGTTGTCCTCGTGTGCGTGTGGGGGTAACACCCCCTAAGGTCTATCATTAATATTGATAAAGGATAGAAGAGATTAACTGATGGAAGCTCGTCTTATTAAAAGCATCTTGAAGGCCACAGCCACAGCACATCTAATGAGAAACTGCACTTATATAACCACCAGTGTGATCTGGGATTGAAGCTGTGTGGACGACAGAACAAGGGAGTCAGGTGGCTCAGCGGTTAAGGCTTGGGGCTCGTGATCAGAAGGTTGCGAGTTCGATTCCCGGCTGTGACTACGTGACGTTGTGTCCTTGGGCAAGGCACTTCACCCTACTTGCCTCAGGGGGGGAATGTCCCTGTACTTGCTGTAAGTCGCTCTGGATAAGTGCTAAATGACTGAATGTAAACTGGAAAACAGGACAGCGTGTGTGTGTGTGTGTGTGAGATTTGCACCGAGGCTCGGGGGAGAGAAGTGGCGTATGAGTGACTAGTCTGCTGCCTGGATGGCACAGCTGGTATCACGGCCAAACATCAGCCAAGGTGATAAGATGCCAATCAACACACACACACACTGAGAGATGAGGAGGAGGGAGGTGGTCACCATGTTGAAGGAAAGGCCACGGCTAATGTCAGTGACGCAGTGCCACAAGGCCTTCAGGGGAGCAGGCTCTGTCGGAGAAACTGCCGCCTCATCGAGCCAAGATGGAGGTAGAACTGAGCCCTGTGGAGCCAAGATGGACTACCCTCTGTCCCTCAACACCAACTAGTCAGTGATTCATGAATAAGGCGCTCAATAGTCGGGGAGGAGAAAGATAAGCTTCAGTTCAGTGGATGGATTGAAAGCTCTCACATTTTCCTCCTGGGTTGAATTGGAGTTGGATAAAAGTGTTCTTGAAGTGTTTTGGGAAGGGAGCAGGTTAAGTTGCAGTGGGGGGGAAAGAGGTAACAATGTCGGGTGTGTGTGTGCAACTCCTTTGATCGTTGATTTGTGTCCTGTTTACTCTCTCTCTCTCTCTCTCTCTCTCTATCGCTCTCTCCCGCTCTTCCTCTCTCCATCACTTCCTCTCTCTCCATCTCTTTTTCTCTCTCTTTCTTTTTCACTGTCGATAGGAACGATCGATGTTGTCCAGATGACAGTTTGGTTATCGACAGCTCCTCGGAGATCCACAAACCCCCACCGCAGGGGTCCAATAGCACCAAGAAAAATAGTTGGCTCATCAAAGTGGCCATGGCTGTGTGTGTGTGTGTGTGTGTGTCATAGACAGAAAGAAGGATGTTTCTGCAGTTCCCTATGCCAGCCCACACTGCTCCTTCCAGCACACAGCTAGAGGGACGATCGTCAAACTATTCTTAATTATTAACATGCAGCTCGCCAGTCAAGTACTGCACGGTCACAGCCTACTAACCATGATGACAGGAACATCATGGAGGAAGCCTGGATGCAGTCATCTATCTACAAACAAGTCATGCATTAGCTCTCCTGGCGAGATAGAAGGGATACCTGTCTTCTTGCCTACCTGCCTACCTGCTAGCTTGTTGCCTGTCTTCTTGCTGGGCCTGTCTGCCTGCCTGCTTGCTTGCTGTCTGCTTGCGGTCTGCGTGTCATCAGGAGACCCACCCCTCAGGGAGGAGAGCCAGCCCACCGTCGTGTCGGGGAGGTGACGCCTCTCAGCTGGAAAACAAAGAGCGTCGACGATCCAACGGAATCAGCGGAAATTAGAAACAATTACCTTCCGAATGGAAAGCGTTATCTGAAGAAAAAAGCCGTCCGGCCATCTGTCCGGCGTCCTCCACGTTTGTCTCGGCCCTTCATCCCCCCATCAAGGCGTTCAGGGGGCGTTCCCCTCCGACGTGGCCGCATCTAATACAGCTTGGATTAGTGCACACGCGCGCGCGCGCACGCGCACATATGCCCGCGCACACACACAGCGCACTTCAGCAAAACTTGGGGGGGGGGGGGGGGAAACAAAAACGGAGCTAGATGTTCCATCGGTATTGACAAATCGGCCCCTCCAGAGGATCTGTGACACTGTCAGTCAGGCTGATGTGGGGGAGGGGGGGGGGGGAGGGCAGGGGGAACTTCATCAATGATGTCCTCTATCAAGACTACTTAACATAACTGTCAGAGATGGGGGGGAGGGTGGGGCAGGGGTTTAGAGGGAGCCTCAGACACTGATATGACCTGGAAGACACACACACCCCTTCAGGGATCTGAACCATGATAGCCGTCTGCCCTCGCTGAGGACTTCTCGCCCGCGCTGTCGCTTCCTGTTTGACCATCTGGATGGTGGACAGCACAGCGGGATCCAGCATGTCCATTTTTGGGGGGGATATTTCTGCCTTCATCACGGTTCCGGGTGACAGGGCGGAGAAGCAGGGGATGTTGGGAGTGAGAGGATGTCTTGCAGTGAGGTCATGACCTCAGGTAAATTTGGCCCCAGACCACCATTGCAGCAAGGCCTCTAGCTGATGAGAGATGGTAGGGTGACCTTCTGACCTGTGGGTTGGCTGGTTCTGACCTTCTGACCTGTGGGTTAGCTGGTTCTGACCTTCTGACCTGTGGGTTGGCTGGTTCGGACCTTCTGACCTGTGGGTTGGCTGGTTCTGACCTTCTGACCTGTGGGTTAGCTGGTTCTGACCTTCTGACCTGTGGGTTGGCTGGTTCTACATTTTACATTTATTCATTTAGCAGACGCTTTTATCCAAAGCGACTTACAGCAAGTACAGGGACATTCTCCCTGAGGCAAGTAGGGTGAAGTGCCTTGCCCAAGGACACAACGTCATATAGCCACAGCCGGGGCTCGATCTCACAACCTTTCCGATCATGAGGCCAACGCCTTAACCCGTTGAGCCATCTGACGCCCCCGGTTCTAACCTTCTGACCTGTGAGTTGGCTGGTTCTGACCTTCTCACTGGATTTTTGTCAGTGTTGCTTTCTCTCAGACGGCGTCTCGACAAAGCAGCTGACTCCTCCATTCTCTCCCTGAACCTCCTCACCCCCTGTTCTCACCATGCCCTCAACCCCCCCCCCCCCCCCCCCCCCCTCCCCCACCAACCTCCTGACAAGGTGTCTGACTATACTGGAACAAACCAAGGAGATGAAAAAGAGGAGTGAAAAGACGAGAGCTGCGCATTTGGCTCTTTGGGGATGTTGGAATGAGAAAGAGCCCAAAAGTGGGTGCATGTGTGCAAAAGAGAGAGGGAGGGAGGGAGGGAGGGAGAGAGGGAGAGGGAGAGGGAGAGAGAGAGAGAGAGGGAGGGAGGGAGGGAGGGAGGGAGGGAGGGAGGGAGGGAGGGAGAGAGGGAGGGAGGGAGGGAGGGAGGGAGAGAGGGAGGGAGGGAGGGAGAGAGAGAGAGAGGGAGAGAGGTAAAGAGGGAGGGAGAGAGAGTGGGAAGGAAAGGGAGAGAGGGAGAGAGGGTGAGAGGGAGGTAGGGAGAGAGGGAGATAGAGAAAGGGAGGGAGAGCGAACGCGTTTGTCTGTGTCAAAAAGGCAGATTGAGACAGAAAGAGAGAGAGAGGCAGGGAAGCCAGCGTGGAAGCGGGAGTGAGTGAGGAGGTGTCAGATTACTGCAGTAAAACCCAGGGCCTGGATGGTGGCTCCTACCTGATCCTCTCTGGGGTGATGCTTCTGTCAACATCAAGGCTCTGGCACGCTGCCCCTCTTCATCAAAGCCGCCGGCAGGCTCTGAACTCAGCTATCTCTCGGTGCTTTTCTCTGCATTAGCAGAACCTGTGTGCCCTCCCAGACTGGCTCCAAAAAGGACTACAAATCCCAGAGGGCCCAGAGACAAGAACGACACATGCAGCTGAATGTTGGAGCGAAAGACCCAACTGACCCTGTCTCACCTGACTGAACAAACCGGATGTGTGTGTGTGTGTTAGAGAGGGGCGGCGAATGGCACTGTAGTTATTAGCATGCAGTCTACATCATGCTTACGCACACACGCATGTGATGAATAACAGCCATCCCTAGTGAGGCAAATCTATTTTCGTCAGCAAACATAAGTTGGGCTGTGTGCGTGTGCGAGTATGTGTGTCTCCGTTTTCATGGGATTTCATCACCCCCTCTACAAGACTTCCGTTGAACTAAATCTGGTTATTATGAAGTCATAAATAAAGCCAAATAAAACGCACACACGCATTTCAGACACTTCCTTCCTCCTGTCTAAGCATTTTTCCCTCCTCCAGACCTGGTGAGGATCAGACGATGCATGCGCACGCCACAGCGTGTTACCTGATTGGACGATGCCTCCGCAGACACAGCGCCCGCCGCTGGACTTCCTCGTCAAGCTGCTGAGGGAAACCTAAAGCTGTGCTCCACATTGAGCTGCTGTAGTAAAGAGAAGAGAGAGTGAGCAAGAGAGTGAGCAAGAGAGTGACAGAGACACGTAGACAGAGAGAAAGGGGGGGGGGGGGGAGAAAGAGAGACCCAGAGAGAGAAAGAGAGAGACACAGAGAGAGAGGGAGAGAGGGAGAGAGAGCAACAGAGAAAGATAGAGACAGAGCGATGGAGAGAGACAGAGAGAAAGAGAGAGAAAAAGAAAGACAGAGGGATGGAAATTCAATTCACCGACGATGGAAAAAGTAAGTAGTCCAAGAGAAGCACGGAAGGTGGAGAGACCAGAAGAGAGGGAGGAGAAAGATGGAGATGAGGAGGGAGAGTCTGAGAGGGGGGGGGGGAGATACCTACAGAAGGAGAGAGAGAGTAAAGAAGAGGAAAGAAAGAAAGGAGAGGGTGAGGGAGAGCAGGGAATGCTGTATGCTTGGAACAGGGTTTAGTGGATTAGCTCTGTCATGGAGGAAATAAAGGCTGTGTTGGCTGGATGAGAGCTGACAGACTGAACACACACTCTCACCACGCACACACGCACACACGCACACACACACACGCTCCTAACACGGTACACACACAAACACCATCCCATCTTCCACAAAGTGCAAATACTCTAATACCTCTAATCACTGCTACAGAGAACAGACACAAACCAACGTAAACACAACACACAGAACACTGCACAAACATAAGACACACAAACCAACATAAACACAACACAGAGAACACTGCACAAACATAAGACACACAAACCAACGTAAACACAACACACAGAACACTGCACAAACATAAGACACACAAACCAACATGAACACAACACACAGAACACTGCACAAACATAAGACACACAAACCTCACTGGCAACACGTGTAGGTCAGGTGGCTGAGTGGTATGGGAGTCAGGCTAGCAATTAGAATCCCTGGTTCGAAATCCTGGCTGTGCCAACATGATGCTGTGTCCTCGGGCAAGGCACTTCACCCTACTTGCCTCAGGGGGGAATGTCCCTGTACTTGCTGTAAGTCGCTCTGGATAAGAGCGTCTGCTAAATGACTCAATGTAAATGTCAACACACTTCAATTATGTCAATGAGGTCTTCTGTAGGGGGGGATGAGGTCTTCTGTAGGGGGGGATGAGGTCTTCTGTAGGGGGGGATGAGGTCTTCTGTAGGGGGGGGGATGAGGTCTTCTGTAGGGGGGATGAGGTCTTCTGTAGGGGGGGGATGAGGTCTTCTGTAGGGGGGGATGAGGTCTTCTGTAGGGGGGGATGAGGTCTTCTGTGGGGGGGGATGAGGTCTTCTGTAGGGGGGGGATGAGGTCTTCTGTAGGGGGGGATGAGGTCTTCCATGGGGGGGGGGAGACCTTTTCAGAAGAACTGGGAGACTTTACCGAGGGGATGACCTTGCTCTGCCGGAGCAGGCTCCAAACCCATCCTTTCATAACACCATGGAACCCACACACACACACACACACACAGGAACACACACACACACACAAGAACACACACACAGGAATAGACGCGCACACACACGCAGGAACAGACACATCCCCCTCCCCCCACACGCTCACACAGTAATGATCATTTCCCCAGTGTAGCCACACCAAATTGAACGATTCATTATTGTCAACCTTGGAAACAGCAGAGCATCCAGGGCCCTGCAGATGAACATAATAATGAGGATTTATTTCCTCCCTAACGCCACTAGATGGCACCATCTACCCTTTCATCTTCGATTTGCTTTCTCATTTCTCAGCCGGTCAGCTGGTCCTCACACTCACAAACACACACTGTCCTCAAGATCAAGATCCTCCTGCACACACACACACACAGGCATGGACACACGTCCAAAAAGACACACACTTGCATCGTACACGCACACCAAAGGCAAAAAAATAACGCATTTGAGTTTTCTTAACAAAGAACGTCCTTCCGCATTTCTCAGCGTCCGTTTACCTCAACGCGCGTTAACGAACGGAACAAGACAGGCCTGAGCACAGCTTAACTACCGCCTGAGGGTGGAGATGGGGGGGGGGGGGGATGGGGGGGAGGGGGGGGAGGGATGGGGCGATGGAGGCGGGACACTCCGGTCTCTAACGATCAGTCCCAAACATCCATCAGCTTCTTCACAGGGGTTGGCCACGCCCACTTACTTATGTCGCCTTTACTATTGGTTGATAGAATCAATCCGGTGACCCTATCAAGCGACATGACCTGATGATCCCAGGATCTGTACCTCTGGCGGAGGATCATGGGTAGACGTCAGCTCTCCGGAACCTTCTTCTGACAAAAAGGCACGTTCGCACGTTATCTATTACCTGTCACTCTGGATCTATGCGTGCCGCTTAAAAACATGATTTATTCATATGTTGTTTCTCTGTGATTGCTGGATCACACAGCACAGTCTGTGTCTGCACACACACACACACACACACACACACACACACAGTCTGTGCTGCTGTTCAGGACTGACTGTTCTGTACAGCGGGGGATTGAGAACGTGTCCCTCTCTACGCCTGAGAACGCCTGTGTGCTCTGTGGACCGGGCCTCTGCTGGGGGAGAACCCTCTGGTGAGGACTGTGGAACCTCGGCTCAGCACTAAGAGCAGAGAGGCGCACGAGCTAACCAACGCTTCCCAGAAGGCTTAGCGCTGCTTCGTTTCTGCTGACGAGGCAGGACAAGGAGAGTTCCTACTTCCTGCCGCGATCGGGAAAGAAAACGCCTCGCGGACGTGACGAAGAACTGCAGGAGAAATCTGTTCAAAGAAATGCTGTATTTTATTCAGTCGCTATTGGCAGCCATAAACAGGAAGTGGTTCGTGGGGGGCGGAGCTAACAGGTGAGGAGAACGGTGGAAGTAGCCAGAAAAGGGGGTAGGTCTCTTGAAAGGGAGCAGCGAATGGGATCACTTCTTCTTGCCGGCGCTCTTGACTTGCTTGGCGGGAGGCTGGGCGGGGTTCCTCTCCGGCTCCGCCTGCTTGGCCCCCTCCATGGCTGCCCCCTCTTCCTCCTGCTGGCGGAGGAGCTGGGCCTCCAGCAGACGAGAGCGCAGAGCCTCCCGAGCCTGAAGCACAGGCTCACGCCTCCGTGCCTGCTCCACCTGGGGGGGGTAGGGGGGAGAGGGAAGGAAGGAAAGAAGGAGGAAGGGAGGGAGAGAGGGAGAAAGGGAGGGAGGGGGAAAGGGAGGGAGAAAGGGAGGGAGAAAGGGAGGGAGAAAGGGAGGGAGGGGGAAAGGGAGGGAGAAAGGGAGGGAGAAAGGGAGGGAGAAAGGGAGGGAAAGACGTTCAGTGGAAGAAAGCGGATGATAATGTCCAAAAGCTACAGTGGAGGATATTCAGCCCGGGCACATGTGATTTCACAAAGTCTCTGATGCGTATGACCCCTTGACACCTTGACCCCTTGACCCCTGACCCCTGTCTGACCTGCAGGCTGTCGTACATCTCCAGCTGGCGCCTCTTCAGCTCCTTCCTCTCCGTCACTTCCTGTCTGCGGTGTTCCAGCACCGTCTCCCGGAGCAGGCGGAAGCCCTGGATGACCTCTGACCTCTCCCGGCGCTGGGCCTCCTCCAAAGAGGAGTCCTTCAGAACAGGCTGCTCCCTCTTTCTCCTGAGGAGGAGGGAGCGGAGGAGGGAGAAAAGCGGAGGAGTGAGGAGAGGACGAGTCAGGAGAGTAGAGGAGAGGAGTGAGGAGAGGAAGAGTGAGGAGACGACAGGAGAGGAGGAGAGGATTGCGGAGAGGAGGAGAAGTGAGGAGAGGTGAGGAGAGGAGGAGTGAGGAGAGGAGGCATAAGGAGAGAGGAAGAAGTGAGGAGAGGTGAGGAGAGGAGGAGTGAGGAGAGGAGGCATAAGGAGAGAGGAAGAAGTGAGGAGAGGAGGTGAGGAGAGGAGGTGAGGAGAGGAGGAGTGAGGAGAGGAGGAGTGAGGAGAGAGGAAGAAGTGAGGAGAGGTGAGGAGAGGAGGAGTGAGGAGAGGAGGCATGAGGAGAGAGGAAGAAGTGAGGAGAGGTGAGGAGAGGAGGAGTCAGGAGAGGAGGCATGAGGAGAGAGGAAGAAGTGAGGAGAGGTGAGGAGAGGAGGAGTGAGGAGAGGAGAGGAGGAGTGAGGAGAGGAGGAGTGAGGAGAGGAGGAGTGAGGATAGGAGGAGTGAGGAGAGGAGAGGAGGAGTGAGGAGAGGTGAGGAGAGGTGAGGAGGAGTGAGGAGAGGAGGCGTGAGGAGAGGTGAGGAGAGGAGGAGTGAGGAGAGGAGGAGTGAGGAGAGGAGGCGTGAGGAGAGGTGAGGAGAGGAGGAGTGAGGAGAGGAGGAGTGAGGAGAGGAGAGGAGGAGTGAGGACAGGTAACCACTAGAGTGTACTCTAGACCAGCATCAGATGCCTTGGCTAGCATGCTGCTCCTCTCTCAGACACGTGTGTGTGTGTGTGCGTGCCTGTGTGGGTTTAGATATGACTTACTGTGTCCCCTGGGGAGACCAAAGGGCAGGGGGAGTATTTAAAGAGAGATTAGATGTGGCTAAATGTGTTGGTCTCATTTCCCATGGTGTGACCTTGACAAAGAGGCCCAGTCAAGGATGATAGAGTCGGCTGCTTAATGGACATGACACTGTGTGACCTTTGTGTGACACTGGAACTGTTGGACTGGCTTGGTGAGTATGTCCACGTGTGTGTGTTTGTACGAGAGACAGCACGGTATTCTGACTGTGTCTGAAGTTATAGTGTGTGTGTGTGTGTGTGTAATTGCAGACTAATCGCCTTAAAGACTGTCTAGTGTACAGGCTAAAGTTGCAGGACAAATTACCAACCATAATTTCCCATGCACACACACACACACACGCTCACACACACACACACATGCATATGTATGCAGGGTGAAAGGGTCAGGTCTCATCAGAACACTGGGCTCATCGGACCCCAGAAATAGCTTTCTAATTAATAGACCCAAATATCATCTAATTTGTCATGTAGGAGAGAGGAGGAGAGAGGAGGAGAGAAAGAGAGAGAGTGAGTGAGCAGGAGAGAAAGAAGAGAACGAGAGACAGAGATGGAGAGAGTAAGAGAGGTAAAGAAAGAGAGAGAGAGAGAAGAGGGAAAAGTCCGCTCCCCTGACAAGACATCTCGGCAGTCTTTAGACAGGAAGTCATTAGAGACCGAGATCTGTTCTGCAAATGAGCCAATAACAACACGACACATTCCTCCCTCCCTCCCTCCCTCATTACTCTCATCCTCACCCTTGTGGAAAAAGAGGAGAGACAAAGAGACAGACAGAGAGAGAGAGAGATAGAGGGAGAGAGTGGGAGAGAGAGATATAGATAAAAAGACAGTGAGAGAAAGGAAAGAGAGATTGGGAGGGTGAGATAGAGAGAGTGGGAGAGAGAGAGAGAGGGGGAGAGAGAGAGAGAGAGAGAGAGAGAGAGAGAGAGAGACAGAGAGAGAGAGAGAGAGCGAGAGAGAGAGAGAGAGAGAGAGAGAGAGAGAGAGAGAGAGAGAGGGGGGGGGGGGGAGATAGAGAGGGCAGTACCTGATGAAAGGGGTGCAGTCTATGGGAACATGGAACTGTGAAGGATCAGAGTTGGCCTGGAGGGACAGCTCCTGATTGGATGGACTGAGGTGTCCGTCAGGTGACTGGGAGGGGACAGCTGTGGGAGCCAATCAGAGTGTGTGTCATGCCAGAGGTGAAACTCACTGGATCAACAGCAGCATTGCTCTACAGTACAGGAGAGTGGATATGGTATGAGTACATGGAAGAACTAGGCAACTCTGGTTATGTGCAGGTGTGTGTGTGTATGCAGGTGTGTGTGTGTGTGTGTACCAGGCTCTCCTCTGTCATCTGCAGCAGTGTCCCCACATCGTGTGTGCAGGTGTGTGTGTGTGTGTGTACCAGGCTCTCCTCTGTCATCTGCAGCAGTGTCCCCACATCGTGTGTGCAGGTGTGTGTGTACCAGGCTCTCCTCTGTCATCTGCAGCAGTGTCCCCACATCGTGTGTGCAGGTGTGTGTGTGTGTGTGTACCAGGCTCTCCTCTGTCATCTGCAGCAGTGTCCCCACATCGTGTGTGCTATTTGTGTGTGTGTGTGTGTACCAGGCTCTCCTCTGTCGTCCGCAGCAGTGTCCCCACATCGTGTGTGCAGGTGTGTATGTGTGTGTGTGTACCAGGCTCTCCTCTGTCGTCCGCAGCAGTGTCCCCACATTGTGTGTGCAGGTGTGTGTGTGTGTGTGTGTGTGTACCAGGCTCTCCTCTGTCGTCCGCAGCAGTGTCCCCACATTGTGTGTGCAGGTGCTTGTTGATGAACTTCTGCCGAGACTGCAGAGCCTGAGAACAGCAGCAGGACATGAGGACCAGGCAGAACACACACGTGTGTGTGTGTGATGATGTGTGTGTGTGTGTGATGATGTGTGTGTGTGTGTGATGATGTGTGTGTGTGTGATGATGTGTGTGTGTGTGATGTGTGTGTGTGTGTGATGATGTGTGTGTGTGTGTGATGATGTGTGTGTGTGTGATGATGTGTGTGTGTGTGTGATGATGTGTGTGTGTGTGATGATGTGTGTGTGTGTGTGTGTGTGAAATGAAGTGTGTGTGTGATGATGTGTGTGTGTGTGTGTGATGATGCGTGTGTGTGTGTAATGATGTGTGTGTGTGTGATGATGTGTGTGTGTGTGTGATGATGTGTGTGTGTGTGATGATGTGTCTGTGTGCGTGATGATGCGTGTGTGTGATGATGTGCGTGTGTGTGTGATGATGTGTGTATGTGTGTGTGTGATGATGTGTCTGTGTGCGTGATGATGCATGTGTGTGATGATGTGCGTGTGTGTGTGATGATGTGTGTATGTGTGTGATGTGTGTGTGTGATGATGTGTGTGTGTGTGTGTGTGATGATTTGTGTGTGTGTGTGTGTGTGATGATGTGTGTGTGTGTGATGATGTGTGTGTGTGTGTGTGATGATGTGTGTGTGTGTGATTATGTGTGTGTATGTGATGATGTGTGTGGGTGTGATAATGTATGTGTGTGAGATAATGTGTGTGTGTGTGAGATGATGTGTTGTGTGTGTGTGTGTGTGGGGTGTGTGTGGTGTGTGTGTGTGTGATGATGTGTTGTGTGTGTGTGTGTGTGGTGTGTGAGTGTGGTGTGTGTGTGTGACGATGTGTGGTGTGTGTGTGTGATGATGTGTGTGTGTTACCTTGAGGGCCCTGCCTGGCTCAGCTGCCTCCCAGGCCAGCTTCATGGATCTGATCTCCTCCAGTCTGTCTGTGTCCTTCCTCACCTCCACACACTCAGCATCGCTCGCCTCACACACCACACGCAGAGTCCAGTTAGGCTTGCTGGGGTCCAGGCTCTGAGCACGTGTACACACACACACACACACACACACACACATACATACACACATACAGGCATACACACACACACAGACACACAGAATCACACACACACACAGAGACACAAATACGCACACACGCACACAGACACACAGAATCTCACACACACACACACACACACACAGAGAGATGCACAGAAACACACAAACACACACACACAGACACAGATACGCACACACGCACACAGACACACAGAATCACACACACACACACAGACACACACACACACCCCCACACAGAATCCATTTGAATGTATTTGCGTCCAAGGTTGCAGGTGTCACAGTGAACGGTGACAGAGTGAGTGTGTGTGCTGCCTCTGTCTCTCCACACAGCATCATCACACAAGCCTGTTCATCACAGGTCAAGGGTCACTCTCTATCTCTGTCTATGTCTCTCTCTCTCTCTCTTCTTTCTCTCTCTCTGACTGTCTCTAAGCAAAAACAGGAAAAATGCTAATATATTCAATGGGACCTTTAACTGAAAATCTGCCTTTCAAATGTGATAGTATTCACTGATCTTAACAGAGGGGGCCCTGGGCAGCCATGATGGGGGGTTATCCTTATTGACAGAGCAGATCAACAGAATGCCAGACTGTGTGTGGCTGTGCTAGGCTGTGTATGTGATGCATGCAATATGTGTCATAATTAGTGGGTTCAGTATGATTCTGTGTGTTTGCATTTGTGTGTGTGTGCATGTGACATGTACACTATATTACCAAAAGTATTTGGTCACCCATCCAAATGATCAGGTGGATGTGTGACCAAATACTTTTGGTAATATAGTGTATGTGTATGTGTGTGTATGCATGTGACATGCACACGTGTGTATGTATGCATGTGACATGCGTGTGTGTGCATGTGACATGTGTGTACATGTGACGTGTGTGTGTGTGCATGTGACATGTGTGTACATGTTATACGTGTGTGTGCATGTGACATACATGTGTGTGTGCATGTGACATGTGTGTACATGTTATATGTGTGTGTGCATGTGACATACATGTGTGTGTGCATGTGACATGCGTGTGTGTGTGTGCATGTGACATGCGTGTGTGTGTGTGCATGTGACATGCGCGTGTGTGTGTGCATGTGACATGCGTGTTACCGTTTCCATTTGGGAGCCAGGTTTGACAGTAACCCCCGACTTGTCCTTGTCTCCCTTCCCCTTGTGGCAGGACTTGGGCGTGGTGGACTTCAGGCCCTCGCTGCTCTGGGCCTCGGCCCCGACGGGAGTGGCTGGATCCTCCGCCTTGTCCCCGCCCACTGCAGGAAGTCACACAGGTGATCTGTATGTCAATCAAACTCGACCAATCGATGAGATAACGTATCTTGATAACATGTGAATTTATTAACAATCTTTTTGGTTATTTTTATGTAGAGGAACTTTTAAACTGTTTGTTACAGCAGAAATAATGTACAAAATAAACAAACAAAAAATGATGTGAGTGTATTTCCTGTTGCTATTCCAGTCATGCTATGTGCCTCATTCACGGTTTACACATTCGATTCTCTTTCAGGAGAGATTACAAGCTCATTCAGCAGACACTTTGCCTGAGGAGTAACAGTGCTGCCCCATCATCATTTCTAAACACAACAACATGTATTTCCATGATTGCCTCAAATCCCCAGTAAATGCCGCATTCTAACCCTCGTGGAAATAGCATTTTAATCTAAACATATTCCGCCGTTTGAATTACGAGTTCACACCTCAGCGGGTGCAAGTAAAGCACATTGTGTGTGTGTGTGTGTGTGTGAGCGAGCGAGAGGTGTGTTCCAGGGGAGAGAAAGCGTGTGCTAGATGGCAGTGTTGCACTTCATACTGAGTCACAGCAGAACCACCAGATCACAGGTAGACCCAGAGAGGCAGCTTCATCCATCAGGCAGCATGACAGCCACCCAGGCTGACCCCCACCCTGGCTGACCTCCACTCAGCCTGACCTCCATCCAGGCTGACCTCCACCCAGGCTGACCTCCATCCAGGCTGACCTCCACCCAGGCTGACCTCCATACAGGCTGACCCCCATCCAGGCTGACCTCCACCCAGGCTGACCTCCACCCAGGCTGACCTCCATCCAGGTTGACTTCCACCCAGGCTGACCTCCACCCAGGCTGACCCCCATCCAGGCTGACCCCCACCCAGGCTGACCTCCATCCATGCCCCTTACCAACCAGACCTCCCCTCCTTCTGAAGGAAAACACAGCAGGCAGACTTGTCTTGGTGGGGCAATCATAGAGGGGTAGGAGCAGGTTGCACTGATAAAACCATGACGGTGGCTGGCCATGCAAGAGCCTGGCTCTTTAAACAGAGAAGACTCGACCCCAGAACACCCTGGGCAGGTGTGTGTGTGTGTGTGTGTGTGAAAGGATGTGTGTGTTTTTCAATCATGCCAGAGCTGCTGAGAACAAGCTTGTGATCCAGGCTGTGGTGCTAGCGTTAGCCTAGCAGAGCTAAGTGAGCTCTCTCGCCGAATTCTCTCGTCCTGATTGGCTGGATACTGTGTGAGCTGACACATAGCCCATAAACATAGTCATATAAACAAACACACACACACACTCACATTAATCTCATTAATATTGGCACTGCTGACCAGCCCAGGCATTCTGCTGGATAATCAGGGAGTGCCCCATTGGAGTAAACACCTGGATCTTTATCATGGATCTTTTATTAGGAGCGCTGGCTGCATAAACGCCCGCTGCCTCAGACTCCGTGCCATGAGAGCAGCAGAAGCGGAGGCTGTGTTTCCATGAGCGACATATTGAGACAAAGACAAAAGGATCCATAATGACTGCACACAGCCTGCTCACCTCCCTGCAGCAGCCAGAACTACAGCTCCTTTCATTCAGCCCTTTACCACCGCTTAGGGGGGCTGCTGGTTCCTGTGTGGGGGTGGAGGGAGGGGAGGAGGGAGGGAGGGATGGGGGGAGGGATGTAGGGAGGGAGGGAGGGATGGACGGAGGGATGGAGGGAGGGGTGGAGGGGTAGAGGGATGGAGGGATGGAGGGAGGGAGGGATGGAGGGATGGAGAGGTGGAGGGATGGAGAGAGGGAGAGAGGGAGGGAGGGATGGAGGGAGAGAGGGAGGGATGGAGGGATGGAGGGAGAGAGGGAGGGATGGAGGGAGAGAGGGAGGGATGGAGAGAGGGAGGGATGGAGGGATGGAGGGGTGGAGGGGTGGAGGGATGGAGGGGTGGAGGGAGAGAGGGAGGGATGGAGGGATGGAGGGGATGGAGGGAGAGAGGGAGGGAGGGAGAGAGGGAGGGATGGAGGGAGAGAGGGAGGGATGGAGAGAGGGAGGGATGGAGGGATGGAGGGATGGAGGGGTGGAGGGGTGGAGGGATGGAGGGGTGGAGGGAGAGAGGGAGGGATGGAGGGAGAGAGGGAGGGAGGGAGAGAGGGAGGGATGGAGGGAGAGAGGATGGAGAGATGGAGGGATGGAGGGAGAGAGGGAGGGATGGAGGGATGGAGGGATGGAGGGATGGAGGAGGGAGGGATGGGGGGTGGAGGGGTGATGGCACTGGGCTATTGTCTGTTCGAATGGCAGGCGGACGTCCAAACTCTCCTGGTCTGATCTGCTGGAGCAGCTGTGTTCATTAGCCTTTCATTACCTCCAGCATGAAGCTCGAGGCTGCTGGCCTCAGAACAGCAACGGACGTACGATCTGCCTGTCTGCCTGTCTGTCTGTCTGCCTGTCTGCCTGTCTGTCAGTCTGTCTGCCTGTCTGCCTGTCTGCCTGTCTGCCTGTCTGCCTGTCAGTCTGTCTGTCTGCCTGTCTGTCTCTGTGTCTGTCTCTGTGTCTGTTTCTGTCTGTCAGTCTGTCTGTGTCTGCCTGCCTGTCTGTCTGCCTGTCGGCCTGTCTGTCTGTCTGCCTGTCTGTCTCTGTGTCTGTCTCTGTCTCTGTGTCTGTCTCTGTGTCTATCTCTGTGTCTGTCTCTGTGTCTGTCTCTGTGTCTGTCTCTGTGTCTGTCTATCAGTCTGTCTGTGTCTGCCTGCCTGTCTGCCTGCCTGCCTGCCTGCCTGTCTGTCTGTGTCTGCCTGTCTGTCGGTCTGTCTGTCTCTGCCTGTCTGTCTGTGAAGAGCTGGCTCGTTCAGACAAGCGATAACAAACCCTGAAACTTATCAGAGACGCAACGGCTAATCTGGTTTCTGACAGGAGTGTCGGGGACATTTGAACGCGGCAACGCGCATTTTAATCACATTTTCATCCGGCAACTTCAGTGCCTCCCTCACTCATCTCTAATAAGGGAGCTAATACAGGGGTCATTGCTGAGCTGTGACTGGGATGTGAACATCCACTGCTCAGTCACCGGCCCATAATGCAACACGGCTCGCCTCACACCTCCTCAAGCCACCAAGCTGCTCACTGGCTCCTGCTGTGTCCGGGGGGGGGGCGGGCTGGAGGGCTGCTGGGAGCATCTGATTGGCTGGCGTATGTACCTTTCATTTCGTTCCTCTCCAGGTCCCTGAGCGTATGGATGAAGGCCATCTGAGCGTCGTCCAGGATCCAGCTCCCGTGGAGAACCTCAGCTTGTACCCTGTACTGATGAACCTGGGGGGAGTGGGCAACACATCACACACACAGCGTAGGTAGACACACACACACACACACACACACACCAAAGCAAAGCTGGCTTTGTTTGAAGACACTGGGAAGACATAGCATTGTGTTGTAACCTCCAGCCACACAACAGCAGGTGAGACATTCCTCTTGTACAAACCTAAAGATGGCTGGACAGAATGTTCCTACCAAACAGGTTCAATCGAGTCACATGACGTCAGCTTTGTCTTCTTTGAGTGGAAGAGGTTGCGTGCTGTGCGTGTGATGTGTGTGTGTGCGTGTGTGCTGTGTGTGTGTGTGGGAGCTAACAGCCCTTGATCATTAACTGGAGCTGTAAGTAATCCTGATCGATAGCCTCCCCCAGCTCTACACTGGGGTGGCTGTCCTTACTGGGGACCTCAAACAGCTCCTTCACACAGCCCTGCAAGTGTCTGCTGTGGGCTGTGTGTCTGCTGTGTGTGTGTGTTGTGTATGCTGTGTGTCTGCTGTGTGTGTCTGCTGTGTGTGTGTTGTGTATGCTGTGTGTCTGCTGTGTGTTGTGTCTGCTGTGTGTGTCTGCTGTGTGTGTGTGCTGTGTGTCTGCTGTGTGTTGTGTCTGCTGTGTGTGTCTGCTGTGTGTCTGCTGTGTGTGTGTGCTGTGTTGTGTATGCTGTGTGTCTGCTGTGTGTGTGTGCTGTGTGTGTGTGCTGTGTTGTGTATGCTGTGTGTCTGCTGTGTGTGTGTGCTGTGTGTGTGTGCTGTGTGTGTCTGCTGTGTTGTGTATGCTGTGTGTGTGTGCTGTGTTGTGTGTGCTGTGTTGTGTATGCTGTGTGTGTCTGCTGTGTGTGTGTGCTGTGTTGTGTGTGCTGTGTTGTGTATGCTGTGTGTGTGTGCTGTGGTGTGTGTGCTGTGTTGTGTATGCTGTGTGTGTCTGCTGTGTGTGTGTGCTGTGTGTGTGTGCTGTGTGTGTCTGCTGTGTTGTGTATGCTGTGTGTCTGCTGTGTGTGTGTGCTGTGTGTGTGTGCTGTGTGTGTCTGCTGTGTTGTGTATGCTGTGTGTGTCTGCTGTGTGTGTCTGCTGTGGTGTGTGTGCTGTGTTGTGTCTGCTGTGTGTGTGTGCTGTGTTGTGTATGCTGTGTGTGTCTGCTCTGTGTGTCTGCTGCGTTGTGTGTGCTGTGTTGTGTCTGCTGTGTGTGTCTACTGCGTGTGTGTGTGCTGTGTTGTGTATGCTGTTGTGTGTCTGCTGTGTCTGTCTGCTGCGTGCTGTGTGTGTGCGTACTGTGTGTCTGTTATGCACGTGTTAACTCGTCGTATATTGGCTGTATGTGTGTGTGTGTGTTGGGGGGGGGGGGGGGGGGGGGAGCAGGCTATTCTTGCTATGCTACCTGGGGGAGGGAGTGACGTCAGTTGGCAAACAAACAAGTCCGTCTCACAAACGCAGGCCCCTCATAAATCGAGGGGAACTTTCAGTCCTGGTGACAAGCCCTGATACCAGAGCCCAGATAACAATACAACAACACAGCAACTGCACCTGCAGCTGCCTCCTCTTTAGCTTGTGTGTGTGTGTGCGTGTGTGTGTGACAGTCAACAAGAGGCAGACAGAGATCCAGAGATGGAGCCACAGGCAGACAGAGGGAGACAGCAGTATGTGTGCTTGACAGCACTAGCTGGATCAGGTAACTGTCATGGCTCGTACCCTGGTGTCTGGAGGGGCCTGGCTCCGGGGCCGGCTGGTCAGGGGCTCGCTCTCTCCCCCGACTGAGCCCTCCTGCCCCCCTTCTCCTCCTGCCACTCTGGCCCCATGGCCGGGGCCCTCCGGGGTCCTGTCTCCCATCTGGGAGAGGGGGTCTGCAGCAGGAGGCTGTCACTGTCAAAACATGCAGAATGAT
>CM059327.1:3836471-3964500 GCA_030340685.1 Protosalanx chinensis | reverse complement strand
GTGTGTGTCTGTGTGTGTGTCTGTGTGTGTGTCTGTGTGTGTGTCTGTGTGTGTGTCTCTGTGTGTGTCTCTGTGTGTGTCTGTGTGTGTGTCTGTGCGTGTGGTCTGTGTGTGTGTCTCTGTGTGTGTCTCTGTGTGTGTCTCTGTGTGTGTCTCTGTGTGTGTCTCTGTGTGTGTCTCTGTGTGTGTCTCTGTGTGTCTGTGTGTGTGTCTGTGTGTGTCTCTGTGTGTGTGTCTGTGTGTGTGTCTCTGTGTGTGTCTCTGTGTGTGTCTGTGTGTGTGTCTGTGTGTGTGTCTGTGTGTGTGTCTGTGTGTGTGTCTCTGTGTGTGTCTCTGTGTGTGTCTGTGTGTGTGTCTGTGCGTGTGTCTGTGTGTGTGTCTCTGTGTGTGTCTCTGTGTGTGTCTCTGTGTGTGTCTCTGTGTGTGTCTCTGTGTGTGTCTCTGTGTGTCTGTGTCTGTGTGTGTGTGTGTGAGCCCTCACTCTCTTCAGCAGTGTCTCCCCAGTGCAGCAGAGCAGAGAAGCTGATCAGGATCTGGGAGGGCTGCAGGCTGTCCACAAACAGGAAGTGAGAACCTTCTCTTCTGGAGCCTGGAGAACACACAGCACTACTGTCAGAGAACAGGAGGAGAGACTGGAGAACCTTAACATGGAGAGACCTGGAGAACCTTAACAGGGAGAGACCTGGAGAACCTTAACATGGAGAGACTTGGAGAACCTTAACATGGAGAGACCTGGAGAACCTTAACATGGAGAGACCTGGAGAACCTTAACATGGAGAGACCCTGGAGAACCTTAACATGGGAGAGACTTGGAGAACCTTAACATGGAGAGACCTGGGAGAACCTTAACATGGAGAGAACTGGAGAACCTTAACATGGAGAGACCTGGAGAACCATAACATGGAAAAACCTGGAAAACCATAACATGGAGAGACCTGGAGAACCTTAACATGGAGAGACAGAGAGGCCAGAGAGAGACCAGAGAGCCAGAGAGCCAGAGAGGCCAGAGAGACAGACAGGCCACAGAGAGGCCACAGAGAGGCCAGAGAGACAGACAGGCCACAGAGAGGCCACAGAGAGGCCAGAGAGAGGCTCCCTGGGGGTCCAGCTGCTACTCTGCACCTCAGCACCTGGAGCTGGGCCAGGCCGTCACTTCCGGCGGTCACTGGCAGGTCACCAGTGTGCCTGCATGTGGGAGAGCTTCTGTGTGTGTGTATGTGTGAGAGGTAGAGCTTGTGTGTGTGTGAGGGAGAGCTTGTGTGTGTGTGTGTGTGTGAGGGAGAGCTTGTGTGTGTGTGAGGGAGAGCTTGTGTGGGTGTGTGTTGGTGTGATGGAGAGCTTGTGTGGGTGTGTGTTTGGTGTGATGGAGAGCTTGTGTGTAGTGTGAGGGAGAGCTTGTGTGGGTGTGTGTTGGTGTGAGGGAGAGCTTGTGTGGTGTGTGAGGGAGAGCTTGTGTGTGTGTGTGTGTGTGAGGGAGAGCTTGTGTGTGTGTGAGGGAGAGCTTGTGTGGGTGTGTGTTGGTGTGATGGAGAGCTTGTGTGGGTGTGTGTTGGTGTGATGGAGGCTTGTGTGGGTGGGTGTTGGTGTGATGGAGAGCTTGTGTGTGTGTGAGGGAGAGCTTGTGTGGGTGTGTGTTGGTGTGAGGGAGAGCTTGTGTGTGTGTGAGGGAGAGCTTGTGTGTGTGTGTGTGTGAGAGGTAGAGCTTGTGTGTGTGTGAGGGAGAGCTTGTGTGGGTGTGTGTTGGTGTGAGGGAGAGCTTGTGTGTGTGTGAGGGAGAGCTTGTGTGGGTGTGTGTTGGTGTGATGGAGAGCTTGTGTGTGTGTGTGTGTGTGTGTGTGGTGTGTGTGTGTGAGGGAGAGCTTGTGTGTGTGTGTGTGAGGGGAGAGCTTGTGTGTGTGTGTGTGAGGGAGAGCTTGTGTGGGTGTGTGTGTGAGGGAGAGCTTGTGTGGGTGTGTGTTGGTGTGAGGTAGAGCTTGTGTGTGTGAGTGTGAGGGAGAACTTGTGTGTGTGTGGGTGTGAGGTAGAGATTGTGTGTGTGTGTGTGTGTGAGGGGAGGGTGTGTGTGTGTGTGAGGGAGGGTGTGTGTGAGAGGTAGAGCTTGTGTGTGTGTGAGGGAGAGCTTGTGTGTGTGTGTGTGTGTGTGTGAGGGAGCGCTTGTGTGTGTGTGTGTGTGTGTGAGGGAGCGCTTGTGTGTGTGTGTGTGAGGTAGAGCGTGTGCGTGTGTGTGAGGGAGCGCTTGTGTGTGTGTGTGTGTGAGGGAGAGGTTGTGTGTGTGTGTGTGAGGGAGCGCTTGTGTGTGTGTGCGTACCTGAGTGAGGGCAGCAGTGGAGGAGCCAAGGTAGCATCCAGTAGAGTTAGTGAAGCTGCGGTGCAGGTAATCACTGAGGCAGACCCCTTAGATGAGATGGTGCTCTGGTGACGACAACAGCCAGTGGGTGAAATCCCTCCTTACCTTCCTTCCAGCATTCATATCCGTACTGTTACATAACCCGTACGTGATTTGGTGTAGGTATTCCATGGAGAGCTGTCTGCACAGTTCTGAAGCATTTTGGAACTGAATCCAAGGTTTTTAAACCAACAGTTGTTTACCTTGAAATGTGAAGTGTGAGCATGGTGTGGATATGTGCCAGTCTTGTGGAACACGAGGAGGAGTCCTGGAGAGAGACACAAACACAGAGGAGACGTCCACAGGTCTGTACCGCAAAACCCAGCCAACCAAGAGCCATGTCAGAGGTGGAGGATGTACCTCACAAGTGTGTGTGTGTGTGTGTGTGTAATATGGTACTTAATATATACTTAGAAATATAATCTAATGTTGCTAAGAACTACTTGTTGGTCCCCATGTGGTGACTCGACCAGTGTTGTCGCTTTCTTGCTTTATTGTTCGCAATCCTTGATGCAATCGTTGTGTTATGCTCTTTATAGCCCTTCCCTGGCACTTATTGGTTCTCACGATGTATGTTTCACGATCTAAAAGCCACTGTGTTCGGGGTCTATCACGCTGCTATGCTCAGTGACCGATGCTCTTCGTAAAAGCTCTCTCTCGTAAGTCGCTTTGGATAAAAGCGTCTGCTAAATGAATCAGTGTAAATGCAAACGTAAATGTGTGTGTGTAGATGCATGGACTGTGTGTGGGTTCAAGTACTGGAAGCACTTGGCGAAGTCCTTCAGGTCCACCCAGGTCTCCTGCAGCATGGGCTCTCTCACACAGTAGAGCCTCCTGGGATTGGACCAGCCCTGGGCTGGCATCCTTGGCCTCTGCTTTGGCCTCTCTGGGGCCGGGGCTGCGGCCGGGGCCCGAGTGGCCTCTACAGCCTCCTGGTCTGAGAAGAAAGGACAGGTCACGCGCGCACACACACACACACACAAGTTCATTTTTTTCTACAAACTTTCTGCAGTGTTGTGAGGTTGTGTTGTGTAGCTAAATCCTTCCACACCGTTATCATAGTGCAGCCCTGTTGTCCCAGCAACAAGCATGGAAACGGAGAGCTGTGAACTAAACCAATTCCCAGTTCTGTACAGAAGGGACACACACCCCACTGTCTAGTTTGTCTGGTACATGACTGGCTCAAAGAGAGCAGAGAGACCAGAGTCTGGAGGGAGACTCCAGCCACGCTGGGCCACGGTGGTCTCCTTAGTCAAACGGCAGGTGTTACTAAGCAACTAAACGAGGATGAAGGAGCCAGGCCAACTAGCTGCTGTCAGGAGACAACGCTCCGTCTTCAAAGGCTCAGCCTAAGAACAAAGGGAGGGAGGGAAGGAGGGAGAGAGAGAGAGAGAGAGGGGGGGAGGGAGGAGTGAGGGCGAGAGAGAGGGAGGAGAGAGGGAGGGCGAGGAGAGAGAGGGAGGGAGGAGGGAGGGAGGGAGAGAGAGAGAGGGAGAGAGAGAGAGGAGGGAGGGAGGTGAGGGCGAGAGAGAGAGGGAGGGAGGGAGGGTGAGAGAGAGAGAGAGAGAGAGAGGGAGGCAGGGGTGGAGAGAGAAAGAGAGAGGGAGGAGAGAGGGAGGGAGGGTGAGCGAGAGAGAGAGAGAGAGAGAGAGGAGAGGAGAGAGAGAGAGGGAGGGAGGGAGGGTGAGAGAGAGAGAGAGAGAGAGAGAGAGGGAGGGAGGGAGGGAGGGGAGGGAGGGAGGGGAGGGTGAGCGAGAGAGAGAGAGAGAGAGAGAGAGAGAGAGAGGGAGGGAGGGAGGGAGGGAGGGTGAGCGAGAGAGAGAGGGAGGGAGGAGAAAGACGTATGAAAGCAGATGAAAAGCCCTCCTAATCACATGGTTCCATCTCAACTCTTCCTCCTGTATTATTTACTGTTATTCCATTGTGACTCTCTACATTTCCGTGCGTGGGTCTGACAGTCCAGAGAGAAAGGCTGTGTGTGTTCCTCAGTGTGTGTGTGTGTGTTCCTCAGTGTGTGTGTGTGTTGTGTTCCTCAGTGTGTGTGTGTGTGTTCCTCAGTGTGTGTGTGTTCCTCAGTGTGTGTGTGTGTGTGTGTTCCTCATTGTGTGTGTGTGTGTTCCTCAGTGTGTGTGTGTTCCTCAGTGTGGGTGTGTGTGTGTGTGTTCCTCAGTGTGTGTGTGTTGCTCAGTGTGTGTGTGTGTGTTCCTCAGCGTGTGTGTGTGTGTGTTCCTCAGTGTGTGTGTGTTCCTCAGTGTGTGTGTGTGTTCCTCAGTGTATGTGTGTTCCTCAGTGTGTGTGTGTGTGTGTGTGTTCCTCAGCGTGTGTGTGTTCCTCAGCGCGTGTGTGTGTGTGTTCCTCAGTGTGTGTGTGTGTGTTCCTCAGTGTATGTGTGTTCCTCAGTGTAGTGTGTGTGTGTGTGTTCCTCAGTGTGTGTGTGTGTGTTCCTCAGTGTGTGTGTGTGTGTGTGTGTTCCTCAGTGTGTGTGTGTGTGTGTGTTCCTCAGTGTGTGTGTGTGTGTGTGTCCTCAGCGGTGCTCAGCGCGGTGTGTACAGCAGGTCCAGTGTGTCAGGCTAGGTGACGGGGGCTGGGCTGCAGAGCAGCTTTACCATTGGTGGTGCTGACGTCCTTCCTCTTGTCCTCACAGTAACCTGAAGGGACAGCAGAACGGGGGAGGGGAGGGGGGGGGGGGGGGGGAGGGGGGGGAGGGAGGGGAGGGGCGTCAGGGAGTGGGCGGCTGGTTGGAGCCAGAGGAGGCAGGCTCAGTGTGCTGCGCCCCGGTGGCAACCTCCCCCCCCCTCCCCCCTCTCCCTCCTCCCCCTCTCTCCCCCCCTCCCCCCCCCCCCTCCCTCCCCTCGCTCAGCTCATTTTCAGTGGGCCTGGTTGCCATGAATATTTAAGTCAGAAGCCGTGGCCGAAAGCTCTTCCCCGTTTCTTCCTCTCCCCCACTCTGCCTCCCTTCCGCCCCTCCTCCGCCCCCCCCCCCCCCCCCCCCCCCCCCCCCCACCCCTCCCCCCCCCTCTCTCTCAGGCGGAAACCTCCCCCCCCCCACCCCCAACCCCACTCATGAGAATGCAGAGCGCATGCTGCGTACCAAATAGCATGTTGCTCCGTTATGAGGGATTACCAGGAAAGCCCCTAAACAGTCGCATCCCACATAGGGACGTTTCCCCTTACAGGCCTATTAAGTCGAAGTAATTATCCCGACCTTAAAATATCTTATTTTCTCTCCGCCCACTCGACGAGAGGGGGAAGGCATGTCCGCCGCTTCCAGATACCCTGGTGCCATGGCAACAAATGACTACAACAGTTCGTAGTCCAGCCACCAACTCCATGACAGTTTGTTTGGGGCCGCCGTCACGCATAATCACACCGTTTAGAACGTCTTCCTAGCAGAGGCGCCCTCCGCTTCTCCTACTGTGCTCATTTAGCTTGGGATGACAATTAAGGGCTCATTTAGGGAGATTTCAAACTGGGGCTTTTAGATGACTCACAGAGGAGTGTGTACTTTGAGTGTGTGTGTGTATTTGGAGTGTGTGTGTGTGTGTGTGTGTGAGAGAGAGAGAGAAAGTGAGTCATGGCTTGTTTGAATTGGCACCCATGAACCAGCGAGAGAATTGGGTATTGTGATGAAGAGACACACTTGACCCGGTCCACCTCGGATACAGAGTAACACAGAGACAGAAATAGCAACAGAGAGACAGGAGAGAGAGACAGAGAGAGAGAGAGAGAGAAAGGCAGACAGAGAGAGACAGGAGATACACAGAGAGAGAGACAGGAGAGAGAGAGACAGGCAGACAGGAGAGAAAGACAGAGAGAGAAAGACAGAGAGAGAGAGGAGAGAGAGAGACAGACAGAAAGACAGACAGAGAGACAGGTGAGAGACAAAGGGAGAGACAGGACAGGAGAGAGACAGAGAGAAGAGAGAGACAGGAAAGAGGAGAGAGAGAGAAATGCAGAGAGAGAGAGAGAGAGAGAGAGAGGGGGAGGACAGAAGAGAGAGAAGAGAGAGATAGGAGAAAGAGAGACAGGAGAGAGAGAAGAGAGACAGAGACAGGATGGCACGTCTCTCAAATCTGCCCTGCCCAGTCAGGAAAGCCAAGCAGTCAAACAAGCTCACAGGTATCTCCCCCCCCCCGATCCCCCCCTCTGGCTCCAGCTGCGATCTACCCTCTTTCTATGGATCGAGTTGGCCCAGGATCCAGCTGTTCATCCTCCCCGTCCACAAATGAGTTTGGTGCTCAGTCTGAACCAGTCTGACTTGACTTGGCATGAGCTCCCCCGCAGCGAGAGTCCGACAACTTTCCTCTGTCCTCTTTAAAGTCCTTCCTTCTAAACTCGACTGCCCCCTGCAGGGTCCTCAAACCCAGCAGAGGAACTGCTGGGAAAACACAAGCCAAGGCTGGCTTCACTGTGCATGTCGAAAACTGCAGTCCGTCAGTTAGCGGCATGGATTAGACAGGGTAAGAGTTCAGCTTTCTGGACTGATGAGACCAATCTGAAGAACTGCAGCGGGGGGGGGGGGGAAAGACCCTTGGCATTAATGTGAGCCTTCTGAAACCTTTCAAAAACACTCCCACTGTGGAACGTGAGTCCCTCGCACAGGTTTCATTTCCCTATATCTAATCAAGAGGGTCCGGTGGCATTCTGGGAGTTGTAGTCCTGTGTTACAGCGCGCCTCGGAGGTTTGCAATCCATTCTATGCTATTCCCGTGCATTTTGACCCTGCAGCCTAACTGCGCGTCCCTCTGACGTCAGGGTGGCGTGGGGTGAGCCTGCCGTTAGGGGGACAATGAGACTGCAACCTTCTGGGGGAGGGAGGGGGTCGGAATGGGAGGGAGAGTGGGGTGGGGGGGGGGGGAGGTTGAAATAGCAGCAGTACTTTAGGCTTCACGTACGGCCCTGGGCGCTCGACATGCGCACACGCACAGCGAGACACGCGCAGCAAACGAACTGGCGTCCGTCCTGGACGTGGTGAATGTGGCTGTAGTTACACAAGAGGGTGGTGATTATTAGCTCTTTCTGCGTTACCAGCAGGGCTGTGCGATGAGTCCCTGGGGAAACGTCCACGCTGATGGCGTCCCTCCTAATTGAGCAGCTTTTTTTATCGCCAGGGTACGTGACCTCTCTCTTTATGTAACGTGACGCCTTTTTCCCCGACCACTGTGACTTTCTTTCTATCTGTCTCTATATCTCTCTTTCTCTCTTTCTCTCTCTCACTCTCTCTTTCTCTCTCCCTCACTCTCTCTCCCACTCTCTCTCCCTCCCTCTCTTCCTTCCCCTCGCTTTCTTTCCTTGTTTCTCCAACCTTCTCTCTATCCACCCTGCCTCCCATCTCTCCCTCCATTTATCCACCCCCATTCCTGTCATCCTCTCTTTCTATCTCTCTCTCTCTCTCTCTCTCTCTCTCTACTTCCCTGTGGTCAGCGGTTGCCTGGGAGACAGACAGCAGTGACATTGGGAGCGGAGGACAGGGGTCTCATGTCACCAGAGACCCCCATGAACACGGCCCAGATGAACTCTCCATACACTCCAACAAAGGGGAGGGATCAGCGAGGGGGAGAGAGAAACACCAGCGAGACCCAGAAGGGAGGAGAGAGAGAGGGACGGACAGAGACACTGACAGCAGCAGGCAGACAGACAGAGAGACCGACAGCGAAGCCCCTCATCAGGGGTAGGCAACCCTGCGATGATTCCCTGCTTTAGCACACCTGATTCTAATGGAGGGTCATTATGAGGCTTCCACCGAGCTTGATAACAACTCATTCACTAGAATCAGGTGTGCTGGAGCAGGAAAACATCTAAAACCTTCAGGACAGCGGCCCCCGAGGACCAGGATTGCCGACCCCTGCTTGGATAGACCCAGGTCCAGATGTGTCCCGTCCGAGTCTGCGGTCCAAAAGCAAGGAAGGGGCCCAGCGTGATGAAGCAGATGTTCGGGTACCTCTGGGGTGTGGCTGGGGTCCAGAGCGTTGGAGCTGGCTTCTGTGGAAGCCCCCTCCAGCCGCGCATGGGTCTCGCTCTCCTCCATCTCGTCGAAGGACTCCAGGGTGGAGCTACACACACCCCTCCTGTGAACGCTCTTCAGGGCCTCCCTGACAACACACACACACACACACACGTGGACACACGTACGGAAGCGTTACATAATCCTTTCTCTTCTCGCTCAGACGCGAGTCTAACTGGCAACCGTCATCCACCATCCGGCTCCCTGTCACGTCTTCTCACACACACCCCACATCACAGCCTATGTTCCACACACACACACACACACACACACACACACCCCAATCCCACATCACAAACAAGCTTCGGCCGGGCCTGTGAAGACACGTCATCTCGTCACACACCAAAACAAGGTAGCGAAACACAAACGCCAACACACAAACACACACACTTTCCCGGAGTCAATGAAAATCTATTTTTATACCGTCTAACGAAGGAAGGCATATTGAAATGGTTTGTTGCGTTTGACCTCCTGTTGTGGATCTTATACTGCAGGGAAGAAGCCAGACTTTGTGGGCTCAGATGAGCCTCCACCAGGCTGCCTCCACCAGGCTGCCTCCACCAGGCTGCCTCCACCAGGCTGCCTCCACCAGGCTGCCTCCACCAGGCTGCCTCCACCAGGCTGCCTCCACCAGGCTGCCCCCACCACGCTGCCTCCACCAGCGCCCACCCAGCCCCCAGCAGCCACAGGGCAGGCGCTCTCCGCTGTGTGTGGGTGGGTCGGCCTGCCCAGACACTGACTGACTGACTGCCTGTCTGATTGTTTCCATTCAGAAGCAGCACGGATCGAGAGGGGGCGGAATGCTAAGACCGTGTGTGTGTGTGTCTAGTCTGTGTGTGTCTAGCCTGTGTGTCTAGCCTGTGTGTGTCTAGTCTGTGTGTATGTCTAGCCTGTGTGTATGTCTAGCCTGTGTGTGTGTCTAGCCTGTGTGTGTCTAGCGTGTGTGTGTAGCCTGTGTGTGTGTCTAGGTTTATGTGGGTTCCTGTGCATGCATTAGCATGGTTTACAGCGTGCACGTGTGTGTCTGGATGCAAGTTGCTACGGTGTGTGTCTTACAGTGCATGTATATGCCTCCATGTGTATGTCAGTGTGTGTTTCAGTGAGTGTTTCAGTGAGTGTTTCGGTGAGTGTTTCAGTGAGTGTTTCGGTGAGTGTTTCAGTGGGTGCTTCAGCAGGTGTTTCAGTGTGTTTCAGTGTGTGTTTCAGTGAGTGTTTCAGTGAGTGTTTCAGTGAGTGTTTCGGTGAGTGTTTCAGTGAGTGTTTCGGTGAGTGTTTCAGTGGGTGCTTCAGTGTGTGTTTCAGTGAGTGTTTCAGCAGGTGTTTCAGTGAGTGTTTCAGTGAGTGCTTCAGTGGGTGCTTCAGTGTGTGTTTCAGTGAGTGTTTCAGCAGGTGTTTCAGTGTGTGTTTCGGTGAGTGCTTCAGCAGGTGTTTCAGTGTGTTTCAGTGTGTATTTCAGTGAGTGTTTCAGTGAGTGTTTCAGTGTGTGTTTCAGTGAGTGTTTCGGTGAGTGTTTCAGCAGGCGTTTCAGTGTGTGTTTCGGTGAGTGTTTCAGCAGGTGTTTCAGTGTGTTTCAGTGTGTGTTTCAGTGAGTGTTTCAGTGAGTGTTTCAGTGTGTGTTTCAGTGAGTGTTTCGGTGAGTGTTTCAGCAGGTGTTTCAGTGTGTGTATTTACTTGTCAGGAGCAGCAGTCAGGCCTCTGTAGTGGAGAAAGGGGCTGCAGACCTCGATGTACTGCTCTGGTTTCACCACAGTGGGCTCTGAGGAAAGAGGACGACACCCTTCAATCTCTACAGCGCTCTCTGGCAGCACCCCCACCCCACCCCCACCCCACCCCACCCTCGCCCCTCTCACCCCGGGGCTCATCTGTCACCAGGCTCTCCTTGCGCGGCCGGATGAGCTTCCAGCGGGGCACGGGCGGAGATTTGGGCGGGGCCACCAGGGGGCAGGACCGAGTCCGGCTCAGCAGCACCGGGTGGCTGTAGAGATGCAGCAGGCCGTACTGACGGAGAGTCTCTGCAGAGTCTGCCTGGGACCCACATACACACACCCTGGTCAGACTGCACCCTGATCTGATGCACTGCTGTAGTAGGAGTGGAGGTCAGGGATAGCGGGAAGGGTAAACTGATCCCAGATCTGTGGCTGGGGGCATTGTCGGAAAAGACAGAAAGAGGAATCCATTCCAGGAATGATACTGGGTCAGCGTGTGTTTGAATAATAGAGGAAGTCTGGCAAGGCTGAGGGGCTAGCGGTCCAAATAGGCCAGGACATGCCCCCGCACAGACAAGCTGGGCACATATCTGCCACTCTGTGTCTGGAGGGCCTGCTAGCTGCAGTACTGGAGCAGGAGCCTGGCTGATGTGCTGCATTAGCTGCTCAGGGCTGGATGGACGTGAGCCTCCAACGCACTTGTTTCCCCTGTCTGCAGCAGGCAAGCAGCTTTAGGTTGGTTTATTGTATTCAGCTGTTCCTGGGGCTCCCTGTGTGTTTGTCCTCTGTATCGTGAAGAGAGGGTCTGGCCTGTGTTGCTATGGTGGTGTGAGGGTCTGTTGCTATGCTGGTGTGAGGGGTCTGGGGTGTGTTGCTATGGCGGTGTGAGGGTCTGGCGTGTGTTGCTATGGTGTTGTGAGGGTCTGAGGTGTGTTGCTATGCTGGTGTGAGGGGTCTGGGGTGTGTTGCTATGCTGGTGTGAGGGGTCTGGGGTGTGTTGCTATGCTGTTGTGAGGGTCTGGGGTGTGTTGCTATGCTGGTGTGAGGGGTCTGGGGTGTGTTGCTACGCTGCTGTGAGGATCTGGGGTGTGTTGCTATGCTGGTGTGAGGGTCTGGGGTGTGTTGCTACGCTGCTGTGAGGGTCTGGGGTGTGTTGCTATGGTGTTGTGAGGGTCTGGGGTGTGTTGCTACGCTGCTGTGAGGATCTGTGGTGTGTTGCCATGGTGGAGTGAGGGTGTGGGGTGTGTTGCTACACTGCTGTGACGGTCTGGGGTGTGTTGCTACGCAGCTGTGAGGGTCTGGGGTGTGTTGCTGCGCAGCTGTGACAGTCTGGGGTGTGTTGCTACGCAGCTGTGAAGGTCTGGGGTGTGTTGCTGCGCAGCTGTGACAGTCTGGGGTGTGTTGCTACGCAGCTGTGAAGGTCTGGGGTGTGTTGCTATGGTGTTGTGAGGGTCTGGGGTGTGTTGCTGCACAGCTGTGAAGGTCTGGGGTGTGTTGCTATGGTGTTGTGAGGGTCTGGGGTGTGTTGCTACGCAGCTGTGTGGGTCTGGGGTGTGTTGCTATGGTGATGTGAGGGTCTGGGGTGTGTTGCTATGGTGGAGTGAGGGTGTGGGGTGTGTTGCTATGGTGGTGTGAGGGTCTGAGGTGTGTTGCTGCGCAGCTGTGAGGGTCTGGGGTGTGTTGCTGCGCAGCTGTGAGGGTCTGGGGTGTGTTGTTATGGTGGTGTGTGGGTCTGGGGTGTGTTGCTATGGTGGAGTGAGGGTGTGGGGTGTGTTGCTATGGTGGTGTGAGGGTCTGGTGTGTGTTGCTGCGCAGCTGTGAGGGTCTGGGGTGTGTTGCTACGCAGCTGTGAGGGTCTGGGGTGTGCTGCTGCGCAGCTGTGAGGGTCTGGGGTGTGTTGCTGTGCTGGAGTGCCAGTGTGAAGGGCAGAATGGCAGCCATACCATCTGTGCCAGGGCTGAGGTATCCTTCTCTAGCAGGTGCAGAGGCTTGTAGCTGGCACACACCACAATCTCTGGAGCAGGGGGGGGAGCACTCCCTGGAGACACACACACACGTACACACACATGTTCACACAGACACACAAGTACACACACATACACGCACACGTACACACACAAGTACATGCACACATCCATGCACACGTACACACACAAGTACACACACACGTACACACACAAGTACACACACACGTACACACATGTACACACACAAGTACACACATATACACGCCCGCACACGCACACGTACACGTACACACACACACACACTCGTTCACACAAACATACACACATACACACACACACACACGCACACATGCACACGTGCACACACAAAGACACAGATTAGCTCTGAAATTCCTGTGGGTCAGCTGAAGATGAGCCAGACTAGATAGATAACCAGGAATGGATTAGATACAACAGACAGAGGGAAGACAGAGAGAGAGAGAGAGAGAGAGAGAGAGAGAGAGAGAGAGAGAAAGAGTGACAGAAAGAAAGAAAGATAAGGATCGTCTGAGTACATAGAGAAAGAGACAGGCAGAGTACAATAAACATTTAGAATATAAAATGGATCTTTCTATCATGTGTGTTTCCATTTTAGGGCAAGGCAGCAGTCAAACCAAGCTGGAGATAAGAGCTAAGCCTGCCTATATCTAGACGATCTGCCCTCCATGGCAAATAGCCACACGGCTGGAATCTCATGACCTGTGCATTTAAGCCAGAAGACATGGAAAATCAATTTAGGCGACTGAGGTGTAGAGTATGGAGAGACCTGCTTCTGGGGATGAATATAGAAGCTAACGTTAATAAATGAAGGAGAAGGACTGACTTATTCTGACTGGAGAGACACGTCTGATTGAAGCGAAAAAGCAACAAATGGGACATTCATCTGAGGTGCGTGTAGTTGTGTGCATGTAGCGTGCGTGAACGTGTGCGCGCGCGCGTGTGTGTGTGTGTGAGAGAGACTACGTGCGCGCTAACGTGTGTATAATCTGCGAGAAGCGCAAAGATTTAGGATTGGTGGCACATCGTGAATATCGCTGCATCTAGAACGTCCTCGCGTTAACGATCGAGAAGCTGAGAGTGGAGGAAGAAGACGGCGAAAGACTGAGAGGAAGAGAGCGAAGCAGAAGGGAGAAGGGATAGAGAGAACAGGACCTAGAGAGGAGGAGGGTGGGCCATCTTTAACCTCAACCAACCCCCCCCCCCACACACACACACACACACACAACTGAAGTCTAGCTATGAAGCAGCCAACATCGAGTAAAGAGGAAAGGAGACAGGAAATGATGCGTGAAACAAAACCACCGGGCCGAGTGCTCATTGGCTGAGGTGTGCCAGGTGAACCCTGCAGTGGCAGCTGGCAGTTTGAGGGCGATGATGATGAAGGCGCTTCCTGGTTAGGACCTCATCGTAAACGATGCAGGGGCGTAGGGGTGATTACCGCAAGATCCAGGTGAAATTATTAATGGCTGTTTTCAGACAGGTATACCGTGTTTCTGTATGACGATGAAATATTCATTGTCATGCTCCTTACTGTCTGAATAATGGATGTGAGGGAAAGATGGAGCTTTGTGTACAGCACGGACACACACACCCACACATACGTACATATACACTGTATATATTTAGTGAGTATGTGTATAAACATTACACAATATACAGTATATAGATGACACAGATACCGTATATAAATGATTAATGTAAATATAGCCTATACAGTATATATGTATTTATTCTGTCTATAATGTATAAAGAACACATACAGACTCAAAGTACAGTGCGCACACACACACACACACACACGTCTTCATCCCACTCAGTGCGCTGAAGAATCACACGAGAACAAGTGTGTGCGTGCGTGTCCTACCCTCTCCTGCGTGCTGATTGGTGGGTTGGGCCTGGGAGGAGGGGCCGCTGACAGTGGCTGACTTCCTGTCTTTGTCTTCCCTCGCTTTCTTCTTGGCTGACTCTGGAACAACAACACTGCTTTAACACGTCTTCAGCCCGAAGACAATGGAGGTCTTACAGGAATCGGTTTCAACGCCATTCGATAAAAGTACGAGTCTGTTTTAACGCCGGTAGCTCTGGCGCGGTTTACGTCCCACTCGTTCTTGACTCCTGCATATCTAATGACTCAATTAGCCCCAAAAACACTTTGCGACCGATTACATGAAAACCCTCGCCACACACACAGCGATCCTAATCTAATCAATAACTCAAATTACTTGCTCAATTAGCCTTGCGTAATCAAAGAGATGCAATGAGTGTGTAATTGAGGTCCGTGGATGGATTGAGGGCCAGGAAGGTGAGGTGTGTGTGTGTGTGTGTGTGTGGTTGCGGGGGTCTGTGAACCTTTGCTTTTCTCTGGGGTCCTGGTTGTCGGGGGCGACTCGCTCTTGCTGTCGTTCAGCTGGGTCTCCCTCTCGGCGGTGAGCTCCGGCGGCTTGTCGTCAGGGCGTTCGTCGGGGTGCCGGAAGGTGGGAATGTTCTTCTTCAGGAACTCCCACGCTTGGCCCAAAAGCCTGCATCTGCCCAAGCCACAACACACCTCTCCTGTGAGCTGAATAGGGGTTAACGACGCCTCAGAACAGGTGCTTAGCTGCTCTCTGGGACCCTGCTGACCAGCAGGGTAGGGGCGAGGGTCAGAGGTCAGGCTGTTTGATGTTGGTTACCTCCCGGGTTGTGGAAGGAATGGATAAACCTCTGGATAAACCGCGAGGCACTAATGGATGTCTATCCTTAAACTGGACCTGTTCCATATTCATTACCGGCAGGTTCTTTATGGAGACATTTCCTGCTGAGGGCTCCTACACAAACGCTGTAATTTGACTAGAATAATGGCACTGTCACATGCTTATGATGAGTCATGGAAGGCTCTATTTCCTGGATGTTTTAAAAGGCTAATCTCCCTGCTGTGGGAGACAGGAGTGAAGGAAAACATGCTAGCTGGCACCTCAACCAACTCACTCGATCAGCTTTACTAAGGAACGCATTGTCACAGTTAAATTGTTCTGTATATGTTTTACCCCACACACAGCATTGCAGACTATTATTTTCCATATTGGGCATTTATTTATTTATTTTGTGTAGTTGTCTCTTGTATATCTCTGTATTTGTTTAGTGTATACTGCGTATTTTGGCATTTTAGTATTGGTAACCTGTCCTTGCCAGCAACAACGCCCAGCGCCCAACAACCCACTCATCCACTCACCACTCCCACACACACACACACACACACACACCCCATACATAAACACACACCGACACTGACACACACACTACTAATGCGCTCCATCCCACCAGGCCTCTCCTATGGAGGTGCTGCAGAAAGGGTGCTTCCAACTGTGTGTTTGTGTGTTGGCATGTGTGTTTGTGTGTGTGTTGGTGTGTGTGTTGGTGTGTGCGCATCAAGGGAAAACGGAAACCGTGTCCCTAGGGGGGCCCACTGACAACTGAGTACCTGCTGTGGAAGAAATAACACCCCCAACTACAAACTGCTACCTTCAGATCCTCTCCCTCTCTCTCTCTCTCTCTCTCTCTTTCTCTCTCTCTCTCTCTCTCTCTCTCTCTCTGTCTCCCTCTCTCTCTCTCTCTCTCTCTGTCTCTCTCTTCAGCACCTCAGCTCTACACTCAAAGCAGGGATTCCATTTTAGAGTTTGGATATTTGATTTGATACTTAAAAAGGGGGTCAGTCTGTTAAAGATGCTATAGTGATCCCTGCTGTAGGAAATGTTGTTGAGAAGCACTTTTTGTCATCTAAAGTATATATAAAGGCCATATAAAGGTGTGATGGTAATGTGACTAATTAGATTCATTGGTTGTGTTGGTGATGGGGATTTAGTACCGTATCGTTTTTGCTACAGTTTAGCATCTATTTCTGAGGTTAGAGAAAACGAGACAGAAATAGAAAGGGAGAGAGCGAGAGAGAGATGGAGAGAGTGTGAGAGAGATAGTGTGAGGGAAAGACAGAGGCAGAGAAAGGGAGACAGAAAGAGAGCGACAGAGAGAGAGATGGACAAACAGAGAGAGGCAGAAAGAGAGAGACTGAATGGGAGAGACAGAGAACAACACACACAGAGAGAGACAGACAGAGAGAGAGACACACAAAGATACAGAGAGAGACAGAAAGAGAGACACACAGAGAGAGAGAGACAGAGATACAGAGAGACAGAAAGAGAGAGAGAAACAGAAAGAGAGAAACACAATAGAGAGAGAGACACAGAGAGACAAAGAGACATAGAGACAGTGAGAGATAGAGAGAGAGACACACACACAAGGGGACAGAGAGGGAGAGAGAGAGAGAGAGAGTGAGAGAAAGAGAGAGAGGATGCGGGGCTTACTGTAGAGGGATGACTTCAGGGATCCACCCAGTCAGAGCATGGATGACTGTGAACTCTCCCAGTTCCTTCCTCTGTTCTGAAACCACACTGACACAACACACAAACACACACACAAAACAACACACACAAACACAAAACACACATACACACACACACACATATACACGCGCGCACACACACACACACACACAGACAGATAAACAGACAGAATATCAGATGAGAGAACAAGTCTTTAGTGGTGAGGGGCCTGCTGGATCTCTCCATGCAGTCTGGTTTCCTTCACAGCAGGCAGATCTGACCTCACAGCAATTAGAAGGCTGTGCAGTGGAAATCCCAGCTATGCTGTGATTCTGCTCCGGACTGCCAACACACTGTTAGACAGCTAATAACAAGACGGGATTCTGCTACAGGAAAAAATACAATGAAGTATCCAGCAACGGGGGGAAATGGGTCCTTTGTATTTTGTTAGAGTGTGTGTGTGTGTGTGTGCAGGTGAGTGTAGGTGTGTTTGTGTATGCCGGCAGACAGTATAAGCGTGTGTCGGTGTGTGTTTGTGCAGGCGGACAGTATAAGTGTGTGTGTGTGTGAGTGCTATACTGGTAGTGTTTTCCTGCTAAAACAGATGGTTGCTGCCCTAATTGGACCTCCATGGATCCTGCTCCCAACCTGTCCAGCCCCTCAGTAATGAAGCACCATGAAACACAATCAATACAAGCTGATCACCAGCCTTGGCTGGAAACCACATACAGTCTACTTCCATCTATCATGGACGCCCTATTAACAGGTATTAAATGGCACTGAAGTGCTGGGAGTCAAGGGGATCTTTTTTGTAACATATATATTTCTATCTTCTATTTTTTATCAGGTCTGAACTGCAGGTTTGTGCTGTCTGGCTCTGCTGTGAACAGGGTTTGCTGCAAACACTTGGGGGGGAAGCGTCTCTTACAAAGTTTCCCTTCCGTCATGAAAGATTTACAAGGCGGGAAGTTACAGCCGGTTTGTGACATCCACCAATCACAGACACGCACAGAGGGGGTCAACAAAATCTAGATCGACAGATGGGGGGGAGAGGGGTTTGGGTGTGTGGGGGGGAGGCTGGTTTACATAAGAACAGAGTGTGTGTGTGTGTGTGTGTGTACGTGTGCATGTGCGTGTGTGAAGGCTCGTTGAGAAAGAGACATGGACATGTGGCATGTGACATGGACCACTGGATTACTTGGCCCCTCAGGTTGGAGAGTACGGACTTCGACAGGGTCAGTATTGACAGTATTATGGACAATTAGCGAGCAAGTGTGGAGATGTCGTAGGGCAGTATGGAGGTTTGACAGGGCAGTATGGAGGTTTGACAGGGCAGTATGGAGGTTTAACAGGGCAGTATGGAGGATTAACACGGCAGTATGGAGGTTTGACAGGGCAGTATGGAGGTTTGACAGGGCTGTATGGAGGTTTAACAGGGCAGTATGGAGGTTTGACAGGGCAGTATGGAGGTTTGACAGGGCTGTATGGAGGTTTAACAGGGCAGTATGGATGTTTGACAGGGCAGTATGGAGGTTTAACAGGGCAGTATGGAGGATTAACAGGGCAGTATGGAGGTTTGACAGGGCAGTATGGAGGTTTAACAGGGCAGTATGGAGGATTAACAGGGCAGTATGGAGGTTTAACAGGGCGGTATGGAGGTTTAACAGGGCAGTATGGAGGATTAACAGGGCAGTATGGAGGATTAACAGGGCAGTATGGAGGTTTAACAGGGCAGTTGGAGGTTTAACAGGGCAGTATGGAGGTTTAACAGGGCAGTATGGAAGTTTGACAGGGCTGTATGGAGGTTTAACAGGGCAGTTGGAGGTTTAACAGGGCAGTATGGAGGTTTAACAGGGCAGTATGTGCTCTGGTAGGTACTCTGGGGTCAGACTAACAGGATCCCAGCAGTGTGATGTGCTGTGTGTGGCTCACTCTGTGCTGGCCATCTTAAGAAGGGCTTTGGTCAGCAGCATGGGCCACAGCTCTGATTGGTTGCTGGTGGCAGGAAGCAGGAGGTTGTTGTCCTGGTCGAACGGTAAAACATCATCCACGATGATCTTTCTCCAGGCCCCCTGAAGAGATGGACACCAGGCAGGGAAGAGGGAGGGAGGGAGGGAGGGTGAAGAAGAGATGGCACAAGAAAGGAGAGAAGAGGGAGAGAAAGAGTGTGGGTGATAAAAAAAGAGCAAGAGGAATAAAAAGAAAGAGGAAGCAAATAAGCAATATATGACTTCAAGCAACTGACGAAGCAACAACAGAGGGTATATTTCATTCCAGAATATTGTGTTAGTCAGACTCGCAGCTTTTTATTCTTTTTATTTCTTTTAATAGCCTGCTACATAATCTGATTTCCCCTTGCCGGGCTGTCAATGTTCAGACTAGGAGTTCCTTCGCTTATTTGTTTTCCTACTTCAGTTGATTTGCTGTTTAAGACATCAAGGAGAAATGCAGTTGTGAGCCCCTTGCACCACACAGTAGTTTGAAACAGAAAACGACACGAGTGGTCCTTCATACGTACTTTTTCCATTTCTCTGTAATAGTTTATTGCAGTACTCTTGAAACTGATTTTCCTTCCAAGCAAACACTCCAAACTGCGTACAACCCCCCCACCCCACCCCCATCCATCCTCCCATCCACCCTCCTCCGCCATGCACACAGCACTCTCACACACACAACTCTCTCTCCATCACTCACACACACACACACACACCACTCTTTCTCGCACACACACACTCTCACACATACACACACCACTCTCACACAAACACCCCCACACACACACACACCACTCTCACACATACACACACCACTCTTTCTCACACACACACCCACACACACACACCACTCTCACACACAGTTTGAAAACGACCAAAGTAAGTGTTCCTTTGCTTCAACCACTCAGCTTGATTCCCTCCCCACTGTCTCTCAGAAGGCTGGCGTTCAGCTTGGCGCTCTCAGCTTGGCGTTTTCCGCGAGGCGCTGGTGAAGCCGCCTTCATCAGCATCAGCTCGCCAGCCTCTAGCAGCCTGTCTGTTTTTTACTAGCAGATACATTCATCCCTGGTAGTAAGACTTTGCAGGCTGACTGGCTGACTGACAAGCTGTCTAGCCGGCTGACAGACTGCCTGACTGGTTGCTGACCGCCTTACTGAGTGGTTTGGCTGGCTGAGTGACTGACAGCTATCTGTGGGAGTTTCACAGTGTCACTAAGGCTCTGAGTGTGTAGACGCAGGCTGTAATCTGACTGACTGTTCCCAGCTGTGCCTCTCTCTCTCTCTATCCTCCTGCAGCCCCCATCTTAATCATCACCCTCAGGACAAGCTCACCCTTTCCACTGATGAGACTGGACGTAGTGTGAAGAAGCTTTATTAGGAGGGAGGGGAGAGAGAGGGAGAGCTATAGAGAGAGAGGAAAGGAGAGAGAGAGTGAGAGAAAGGGGGGGGGTGTGGGAAATGGAAGGAAACGATGGAAGTTGTTGAGAATGCTACAGAGGAGAGTGACGGTACAATTAAAGGGGGGGGGGGGATTAACCCAGACTAAGAGGAGACTGCAAACAAGAGAAAGCGAGACCGGAAAAGAGGAAGGGGACAGAGAAAGGGCCGGAAAGAGGAAGACAGTGGAGGGGAGGGATTGTGTCTCTGTTCATCCATCTGTTGGCGTGCTGCTGGGTGCTGGCACGCAAGCTGCTGCCTGCCTTTGTGTCACGGCTCCCCATCATGAAAGGCAGGACACCAGCAGCCTCCCCCTGTACTCAGCCCTCTCCTCCAAGCTCTCACCAGCAGCCTCCCCCTGTACCCATCCCTCTCCACCAGGCTCCCACCAGCAGCCTCCCCCTGTACCCAGCCCTCTCCTCCAGGCTCTCACCAGCAGCCTCCCCCTGTACCCAGCCCTCTCCTCCAGGCTCTCACCAGCAGCCTCCCCGTGTACCCAGCCCTCTCCTCCAGGCTCTCACCAGCAGCCTCCCCGTGTACCCAGCCCTCTCCTCCAGGCTCTCACCAGCAGCCTCCCCCTGTACCCAGCCCTCTCCACCAGGCTCCCACCAGCAGCCTCCCCTTTTACCCAGCCCTCTCCTGAAGGCTCTCACCAGCAGCCTCCCCCTGTACCCAGCCCTCTCCTCCAGGCTCTCACCAGCAGCCTCCCCCTGTACCCAGCCCTCTCCTCCAGGCTCCCACCAGCAGCCTCCCCCTGTACCCAGCCCTCTCCTCCAGGCTCCCACCAGCAGCCTCCCCCTCTACCCATGGAGCTCACCAGGCTGATACTCACCATCCAGTAGAGTTTGACCACGTACTTCCCGTAGACGTTGTAAAGAGGCATGTGTCCCTTCAGCACCTTGCACAGAGAGTAGATGTGTTCCCAGGGCTTCCAGCTGCTTCCTGGCCCCTCCACACCGCCCTGCTCCCCAGCAGACCCCTGGGACATCCTCCAGACGATGCAGATCTCGCTGATGAGACAGCGAATCATCTAAGAGGCGCAAAACACACATACCGCTTGATCGATACGTGGACTCCTCACCATCTTCGTTCAGTGAATCGATACCCGAGCATTCATTAATGTCTGCCGCACGGCAGAGAGACTTACAGTGGTGGGCGGGCGCCCCGAGGTTGTTTACGCATTGTTCCTCGATCGCAGCTTACCTCGCTGCAGATCAGATGCTCGTTGGCCGACGTCAGATCGAAGGCAGCTTCGTTCTCCACCACCACAGGAGTCTGAAGGCAAAGCGGGTGCGAAGTTACATCTGGGCCCGCAGAAACAAACCTTCCACATTCCCTGACCTTCGACGCCCATTTAATTGGTGAACGACCGGGCCTTGACTGCGAACTTTAGGTTTTAATGGGAACAACTGAACCACGTAAGAAGAGGAAGCAGCGTCTCCTCAGAGGAGCTCATTCAAACCGCCAATGGAGGTTCATTAGTTGGCTCTACTCCATCTGTTTCAATTGGAAATATTAATGAAGCTCGATCTACTGCTGAGATAGGCTCCTCCAGACGTTCCCGGAGAACGAGGATATCTCCAACAAGCCACTTTCTCAGGAGGCCATGTTTGCAATGAATATTTGATTAGGGAGTTAATTGACTTCAACAGGCCTCTAATCAAATAGAGAATTAAAGACTCCAGCCTCCGACAGCAGAGAGAGAGTCTGTCGCTTTGGGTCAGCGGTGATGATTTGGCGTCCTTTGTTCATTTCGTGTTTTTTTTTCCTCCCCACTTCCATTGTCATGGCAACCGTGCATAAGAATGTCTTTTTTTGTGTGCCTGCGCCTCGATCTGTTTCCTAGCTGAAGGAGTTGTGTGGGGTGCAGTCTGGGGGGTGGAGAAGGGGGGGGGGGGGGGGGGGGGGGCACGCCTCGGCGTCTGCCGCATCTGCTACGTTTCCTTTCATGAGCGATGAGCGCTTTTGACGCGGCGGAGCGGAAGGAGAGCCTCGTGACCTGAGCTGGGATGCGCTAATTCAAAGAGCAGGAAGCATAATTGCTTAGCGTTGCACCCCGAGATGGGAGATGGGAGGAAAGTGGAGCGATGCAATTACTGCGTGGCACTACAATGGAGACGCACAGAGAGCGTGTTTGATTAAATAGGCCGTGAGCTCTACGGTGGAGGGTTCTCCTTATGTACGCCACCTCATAAGGCTGGCTGGGTTAACGCTGACACGCAGTTGAACTGTGCGATAAGAAGGGCTGAGGCCATAGGTGAGGGTTGGATTTCCATTGCGAGCTCTACTGATAACAAGCACCAGGTTTGGCCGTTCCCCACGCTGCATATTTCACATCCTGATTTCATGTGTACAGGATTACTGTAGATACGTACATTGGGAGTTCATGGAATACCTTGGTGAGAATGTACTCTGATGGGCGTTTCCAGGAGTGGACTTGAAGAGACGAAGGCATCTGAACCTTTCCTTCCGGATCTTCAAAGAAGGGCTGTGGGAAAATACATTTAAGTCAACGCAAGCACAAGGTGCGGGGGCGGGGGGGGGGGGGGGGGGGGGGGGGGGGGGTTGGTTTGCGGTTGGCACTAATCTAATATACGGCCATGCCAATGCAAGGTCAACTCGGATGAACCGTGTCCATGTGTTGACTCTGTGGTGATCCAGGCCTGACTCACACCACAGGGGCTCTTCCCTGCCTTCGCATCCTTCCCCCCCTTGGCCGCGTCCCACTTCTCTGCGTTGACCTCCGCCTCGTTCCACTCAGGCCACACCGGGAAGCGGAACCTCTTCTGCTCGGCTGGACCCTGAGACAAACTGACCCCCATGGACAACCCTCTGGAAAACAACATTACATTTACATTTAGCAAGACGCTCTTATCCAGAGCGCCTCACAGCAAGTACAGGGACATTCCCCCCCTGAGGCAAGTAGGGTGAAGTGCCTTGCCCAAGGACACAATTTCATGTAGCCGCAGCCGAGAATCAATCTCACGACCTTCTGATCGTTAGTCCAATGCCTTAACCGCTGACTTGCCATACATACAACCTTAAATACATAACATTTAAACATGGGATCTGAGGAAATTGAGTTAACCAACATTTCAAGAGATTACCTTACTCTTACTCTAACCTTACGTTACCTTAATGGATGGCATTTTCTAAGCTCTAATGACAGAAATCTCCGGTCTATGTATTCGTCAGCACAGAAATAGCACAAGCATACTGTGTGGGTTTAACACTGCTGTGTGAGATAGGCAGATGAAGGGGCTTTGGTGTTATCTCTGCTATCATGTTCTGACCCCTAACTGGGCTGGTAAAGACAGCCTGGAGGCTGGGAGCCTGGGAGCCTGGGAGCCTGGAGGCTGGGAGCCTGGAGGCTGGGAGCCTGGGAGCCTGGAGGCTGGGAGCCTGGGAGCCTGGAGGCCGGGAGCCTGGAGGCTGGGAGCCTGGGAGCCTGGAGGCTGGGAGCCTGGGAGGCTGGGAGCCTGGGAGCCTGGAGGCTGGGAGCCTGGAGCTGGGACCCTGGCAGGGGGCCCTCAGGACTGCTGGTTCATGAAACTCTTAGATTGGGTGGGTTTGGATTGATTAAACCCCTGAAGACATGTAGATAAGCTACATTATTATACTATCTTGCTTCCAAACTCGGATTAGAGACTAACACAGTACATCTCTGAACACAAATAACACAACAAAGTGGGTTGATTTCAGTCTGTTTTCTGTGATATACTGATGAGCTGATATCAAAGTGTGTGGTCACTGTAGTGCAGCTTGTTTTCTTTCCAGTTTCATAATATTTTGATAGCAAGCTGGATGCTCGTAATCTTACTCTTTATTCGGTGTTTGTCCTTGAGATGAAGTAACCCGGCTGGATGAAAGCTCCTTTTTCTTCGGTGGCGCCTTTGACATTGTGTTTATTAATAAAAGAAGAAGTTAACTGGTCTTATCTGTAGTTAGTTTAGTTATTTGGTTAGCTTGTGCTAACACTGTCTGTTGGCTAGGGAGGAAGCTTGACACGTTGCTAGGCAACCTTGCTGTGGGAGGGGGCACGTGAGGGGTGCAGGCTGCACCTCCGCTCGAGCCTCTCAATGTTGTCTTATCTATCTGCGTTAATATAACTAAACGAGGAAATGAAACCTCGAAGTGAAACTGCATCTTCATTCTTATAAGGTTTTTGAATAAAAATCCTAAATCAATCCTAAATCAGTTTTGTATTTATTTATCATGGTTTAACATTAGCCTACATATAATTGCACTTGCTAGAATGCTTTACATTTTTATTTGGTCAGATAATATTTGGATTAATGGAATGCATTTTCTCCTTGCTGTCCTCTGAATGTTAATGCCTGATGGCAACTTAGAAATAAAAAGATGACCTTCACGTCCAAACACATCATAAACAAGCATTCCAATTACCAGCAACAAGCACTGCTGCCAAATGGGTATTTTATTAAGGGTACCATTCTGTAAATCGGTTTGTGTATTTATATTTTTATAGATAAGGTTGGGCGGTTAGAACGTTAGTTGACTACGTCGTTTATATGGACACGATTTTGTATAGCTTAAAGAGGCACGTAAAAAACACTTTCATATTAATTGAACCGCCTACAGTACTAACAAACACTGAACAATATGTTCCCTACATGCAGCTAAAGCTGAATCTGTCCCGCAGCCTTTTTATTAGTGTACCACTAATTCCCATATGAGTCTAATATATTCACTGGAAAGACAATAGGATGATTTTGCTGAGGACAGATCACACTGTTGCAATGCTTTCAATTAAGGGTGAGAGTATTGGTTGAGAGTTGGTTGTCAGTACACACACACACACACACACACACAATTCACACACACACACACTCTGCCCCTCACTTCCCCACTTTTATGACATTCGATGCACATGCACGCAAACACCCTATGTTGTGTTATATAGTAATATTCCTTATATGAGTGTAATGTTGTGATCCAGTGAGTTCCTTCTCATGCTGAACCACTGGGGACACACACAGCATTCCTCTGAGACGATCACTGTCCTCACATAAAAACAAAAACAAACCACAGCAGCACAAGACACATCAATTAAAACATTTATTTGTTTGTTCTTTCAGTTGTTTCACATGTACACTTGTAGACCCCATGCTCTGTTAAAAAATAACAATTTTACACAAGTCCTTAGTCTGCCTTTGTGGAATTAACATCCTACACTGATAGGTTCGTACCTCATCACCTTCCATACACTTTTTATAAGTACACATTCAAGATGGACCTTCCAGTACCATTACTGAAGACACACGTAGATACACATTTCTATGGTAACCTCTTTTTCTTATTTTCCTCCTTTTGTGTACACAAGATTAACTCGGCTTGGGAGATAATCGGGTATCTTACATAAATCTGCATGTTACAAATAGGAAAATGGTTACGGAGCATTATTTTTCAGATATATAACAAAATCAAATAAAACAGAACTTGGCACCATTACGAGATAGTTTCTTCAAGCTGATCTGTGTGAAACACCCTCTCAGTGATTTGATCAATAGAGATGAGTCGCACATTGTGGACATTTTGGAAAAGTTGCATTCTGAGTGGCATCGGGAGTGGTGAGATCGGTTGACCGAACGATCGTAAAGGGACGACATTCAAACCTGTCATTTTAGCCTATTTTCCTACATTTGTATCTCTTGAATGGTCCTGAGCTTAATGATGGTAGAGAGACAGCAGGAAACAATAAACAAGAAAAAGAGAGAGGCACGTAGATAATGAGCTAGAGGAAGTGGTCATGTGGAATGTTTCTACGTCTAACCAAACCTCCTCTGTCTGCCCCCTTTCCCTCAGCCTGATCTGAGGTCAGAGGTTGGACTGGATCACACTTCAGCTCAGGGGGGAGGGCATCTACAGGTCAGGGTGTTTGTCTTAGGATCCAGCAGTAGTATGTTGGGTGGGTGTGTGAAAGACCTACTGTCTAAACAGAGGCTGGGTTAATGGACATGGGGTGAAGACCTTTAGGTTAAGGGCCATGGTATTGTAATGTGCCATATCAACTACTCTTGGGTAGCCATTAGAACGCCGTGATACGGCTTCCTGAAAGGCACGACTTCAGAGTGGGAGTGTGGAAGGTGGAGGAGGGAGGCTCGGAGGGATCCATCCATGCCCACTAGTTGGCACCCTCTTTCTGTGCAGGGAGACACAGGGAGGGGGATGGGTAGTGTGGTACCAGGGAAGGTTCAGTGCTAGCAGCATCCAGACTTGCTGTCAGCAGCTATGGTCTCCTGGTCCAGTTTGATGCGGTCTCCGTTGCTCTCCTCGTAGGGTAGGCCTTTGTCGTTCAGCAGGATGTTCTCCACCAGGAAGCGTGCTGCCTCGTCCACGTTGATGTTATCCTGGGCAAAGGTCAGAAAAGGTCAAAGTTCAAACACAAAAATGGACGGTTGCACATGGTTAAACGACATTAATCGTGGTTCTATTTGCAAGCGGAAAAGTGCGTTCAGCGTCGAGTCTGAGGTAGTTCTCGTTCACGCTGAGTGAAGTCGCCCCTGCTTTTCATCTGGAACAGGGGCCGCCATCTTCTCCTGACTTTCTAACCTCAACGCTAAGCAGGAAGGAGTTGTTTCCTCCCCAACAGTCGTCAGCAAGAAACTCGGACCCCTCAGAAGACCTTCACTCGCACACTAACACAAATTCCAACTCCTGTCGTCTCCACATGATTCTTTCATGAATCCAGTTTAGCTCTTTACATTTCAGAGTGGGACGATCCAAGAACGCAGGAGCGAGGGAGATGAAGAGAGCAAGTTAACAGCTGGGTTAAATCAAAGCCATCGCTCCTTTTATCTGTCACCAGGAGCGCAGCATAAAGCTGCCATCCCTTCCTTTGGAGGAGTTGTGAATATTAACGTGTCTCTGTGGGCACTAAGACACCGGCTGAGGGCCACTCCAGTGAGAAAGGCCTATCCAGGGCATTCTGGGAATACTGAAACCTAGGGAAAGCATTCGATTGGACAACAAACAAAGACATGGAACTGGAATGATGGGTCGTGGGTCGGGGGGGGCGGGGTCACCGGGGTTTCTGAAGTCTATGAGCGTAAACCTAGCTAAAGCCCTTTGTGGTTTAATCATGTGAAAATAGAGCTGATCAAACACAATCGGATTGGACGTTGGATGTCACGTGACCATTCTGTGAGTCTGGACAACCTGACACGGTCAGAGGGGTTCAGAAAAGTACACTGCAATGAAATAGTGATGGGATGCAACTAGCCCACTCCCTGTCTGGAGAGCGTCTCGAGCACAGCGTGTCACAGGAAGTCATGTGACCAGTGTGCCTTCCCCACTCCCTGGGGGATATAGCTTTAGGCACCCTTCTGCCTGCTTGGCTGCCCACACACACTGACACACACACACACACACACACACACACACACACACACACAGTCACTCACGGAAGACACTATGTTTAGCATGCCCCTGTTACCATCTCAACAGTACACATAGACAGAGATATCTCAACAGCTTGACTACATTAAGGCTCTGCGCAGGTGGCCTGAATCTGTCATTCGTCAAGTCGGTTCAAATTTGACGTGTTGGAATTTAGACGTGTTCATACAATATACATTCTTTATGCACACATAAATAAGCTATACACACCAAAGCACAATCTAGCACGACTTGTGTGTGTTTGTGTGTGCGCAGCACGTGTTAGGGAACAGAATGTGTGGGACTTCAGTAAGTCTGGGATTCTTGTCTGTACTCATGTTCTGGTTGTTGTTTTGGGGTTTGTTTGGTTTGGGTTGCATCAGTTGTCAGGTTGGTCAGCTCCCAAGAGCTCAGGGTTTTTACATCATCTGTTCGTAAATCAGTAGAAGATCGTCAGTCCCAGACGAACAGAAGAGAGAGGGGAACAAGGAACAGAGAGAGGGAGAGGGAGGGAACAACAGAGAGAGAGAGAGTGAGAAAGAGAGTGGGGGGCGAGAGAGTGTGAGGGGAGGGAGAGAGAGGGGGGGAGAGAGATAGAGAGAAGGGGAGGGAGAGAGGAGGGGTGGAAAGACGTAGAGAGAGGGGGGAGAGAGAGAGACGGAGAGAGAAGGGGAGAGAGAAAGAAAGAGGCAAGTGTTACACAGACAACTTTTCTAGGAATAGGGAATTTATTCTTAAATAGATCAGATAATGACTCTGTAAATGCATGTACAGTGCACATACAGACAGACGATGAACCAGACACAGGGACACCACACACTCAGAACCAGATGCAGACACACCTGATGCCAGAACTGGGAGGCAGACTAACTTGCATTCCCTAATGGAGTCATTCATCGCAGGAACATGTGTTGGCACATGCTGGGTACTGGGACACCTTCTGTCAGTCTCTCGCACTCTGTTATACACAGACACACACACACAGTTGTATGTGGCACAGAAGGGAATACAGAAACAGCTCAATTTCACATTGAACAATGCCTGTTAGTAAGCCTCCTTCCTGTAGAGTATTTGCTGTTCTGATACAACTGATACTACTACTGTTGGGGCAACAGTTTAAACACCACAGCCTCCACCAACACACACAAAGATAAGAGTATGTCTCAAGGTTCTGACAAGAGACGGAGAGATAGAGCACGGGTTCGGAGGCTGTTGACCCTGGACGACTTCCTTCCTCACACCTGAAAGAGAACAGGCTGTTCTCCCAGAAGCTGCATCCGTGTGAACAGCTTTTCAATCTCCTCAGCTGCATCCAACTGTAGCACGCCAATGGAAGATGGAGGATCAGAGAGGGCCGTACTATTCGGCACAGAGGCACTTCTGCCTCTAGAAAAGAAGGATAGCAAGGAGAAGAAGAAGTCTTCTTTTCTTTCTCAGGGTGGCCTTAAGCCATCTGAAATCAACCGGACTGTCTGAGCCCTTTCTGTACCAACACATCCGGGGTTAGATAAAGTAAAGCTGAGGCTATCCTGAAATCTACCAGTTAGGTACTGGGGTAGATCACGGACACCCCAAAGTAAAGACCCTAGACACATGAAAACATGCGCAAAAAACACTTAATACAACGAAAACCTTTGAAATGATCAATTTTTAAAGGCTGATGGGTTGCTTGACTTGAGAGGCTCCCTGGCCGGGTGCAGAGGCTGTCAGGTGTGGGAGGTCCTAGCAGGGATGGACAGGAGGACAGGAGCCATGCAGGGCAGCGCAGGACACTGAGCCCCCTGGGCTCTGGGCTTTAGTGCGGCCAGTGGACTCCCAGTGACAGCGACAAGCAGAACCTTACTGCCTTCCAGGTGATTTGACAAACAAAGGTCAGTCGCAAGCAGGAAGCAAACTCACATCACATAGGCACAGATAAACACACAGCCAGCCTCTTGCTGGCGGCCTCCCTTTACCTTGCGTTCATATGTCAGAAAAACAGGAAGGACTGCTGAACCTTCCTGGCCGCATGTGCTGGCATGAGCGTCTTGTTCTGATTTCAAAATCAAATCAACAACATTTCTTTGTATAGCGCTTTTGCTATACAAAGCGAGCCATGTCACAGAGCCATGTCACATAGGGCTTCTCTTATAGCCCATAGAACTGCCCCTCAACCAACCGAAATTTGATTTGAGAAGATTCATACACCTGGAGAGAACAACTCATCGAAACTGAGAGAGAAACGCAATGAGTTAGTAATCTGAAACAGAACAGATTACATTTTTTTTTTTATGTTTAACGAGAAACCAAACCCAATCCCAGCTGATAAAAGCCTCTTACTGCTAGGGAGAGGGACCTGTAAACATGGCAAATCTACAGAATATTTCTGATGATGAGACGCTAAACGGTAATCGTTTAACGCTGAGATGAAATAAGGGATCACTATCAGAGGGAGCTGACAACACTAGGCCATCATGCTGTCATTCATGGTGGCATATTGGGCAATGTAAATATACAGGTAGAATGCAGAATCCTTGTAAATGTTGTACTATGACCGCTGTACCGCAGTACAGCTGATGACATATGACAGTACAGTATATGGATTACGCTAGCAGATTTACCTATTTGAAGTCTGGGTTTACAGTTTATCACTTACCACTTTTATGATAATGACTTGCTTTCTGCATTGTGGAGTCAGGTGGCTCAGCAGTTAAGGCGTTGGGATAGTGATCGGAAAGAAGCACAGACTGCCTTCTCACCTTCAAAAGAAGGCGTAAAACTCACCTATTTTGAGAATTTAATGGCACTTATGAATAGTATGACACTTCACATAATCTATTGTTGTTTAGAACTATTTGTTGGTCCCCGTATGGTGACTTCTTGTTGTATCTCTTGCTTTATGTTCACAATTGTTGTGTTATGCGTTTATAGTTCTTCTCTTTGCACTTATTGGTTCTCATGATGTATGATTCACGATCTAAAAACCCCACTGTGTTCGGGGTCTATCACGTTGCTATGCTCAATGACTGATGCTCTTTGTAAAAGCTCTCTCTTGTAAGTCGCTTTGGATAAAAGCGTCTGCTAAATGAATAAATGTAAATGTAAAGTTGCGAGTTTAATTCCAGGCTGTGGCTACATGAGGTTGTGTCAAGCAAGGTACTTCACCCTACATGCCTCAGGGGGAATGTTCCTGTACTTGCTGTAAGTTGCTCTGGATAAGAGCGTCTGATAAACGATTAAATGTAACGTTTATCATTCATGTGTGAAGATGACTTCAGCCTGCAAACTGCTGTTGATAATAACTTGGCCTTTTAGAGTAGCGGGTTATCCTGAAAAATGAGAGGGATCTGCTGTCTGCTGTAAATGCCAGCCAACTCTTAAAATAAGAAGAAAATATTTGTTTCGAACTGAAGTTTCGTTGTTCAAGTATGAAACAAAAGCCTCTTTTTTTTTCTCTTTTCTTTACTAAAATATTTGGCCCAGACGTAATCCGTGTTTTTGCGTGTAGGGTGTGTTCGTAAGACGTATGTACAAGCCAGTGTACATCTGGAAGTTATTATGCATGTTAGATGTGACTGTGTGTAGAATGTGTTCCTTTGTGTGTGCGTGCGTGCGTGTGAGTGTGTGTGTCCATCCTTGAGTGTGACTCACCTTGGCCGAGGTCTCAAACCAGCCCAGGAAGCCTGTCTCTTTGCAGAAGTTGTCCATCAGAGAGCTGCTGCTGGAACTGTCCTTCTTCTGATCGCACTTATTGGCCAGCAGCACCGAGGGTATCGGGCTCCCATTGGCCAGTTTCACCTTGCTGTCTAGGTCGTGCTTCCACTTGGACACAGCCTCGAACGTGGAGCCCCTCGTGACATCGAACACCACAAAGGCTCCCACAGCCTCCTTGTAATACACCCTCGTCATGTTCCCGAAGCGTTCTTGACCTGAAAGGGAGGTAGGAACATGGCAAATTCATCACACACTCCAACCAGATCGCTCCACTAGATAATGTTCTAAAGAGGAATGTAAAGGACCAGCAAGAGTTGTATGAATTCCAGATCCAAGCAGATAAAAGGGAGAGTTCTGCTAACGAGATGTCTGGTTCATCTCAGACACGGTTCACGCACATCAGACATCGCGTATCAATCCATCTGCTCTGGTTCCTCGGCATTCCACAGCAAGGCCTTTGTGCGTATGTGATCGATTGCTTTGCCTGGGGACACATCTGTCCACCGACCATGTGTTAATATCTCACGGGATCGTTGTTCAGGATTCTTGGAAGAGCCCATCCAGTTAGAATATCTGCTTTTGTGCATCGGAGCATTGGGCTTAGAAAGAGAAATGGGGGAGGATTATATCTAATGGGGGAGGGGGGGAGTTTAAGGAGGAAATAAAAATATCTGCTATTTGGGGGGGCTTACTGGAGACTTGACTGGACAATTATTCCTCCTCCGTCCCAAAGCAGCGTGCAAACGGGTCTTTTTCTGGACTCTAACAAAGATGATGAGAACACGCTTCTTGACCCACTTCCTCTAATTTGTCATCGCTCTAATCCGAAGAGACTCGTCCAAAGGAATCTGCCATGCTAATGAACCCCTTCTCTCTCTATTCACACCCTGAGATCTGTGTCAATGTTTCACAAAGTCAAAGCAAGGGGAATTATCAGTGGGATACTGGGTATCAATCTGAGATGACCTCTCCTCAGAATGCAGCCATATTCCCTTTAGCAGAACCAGGATTCTTTTTTTATTCGCCCCTGCAAGTTACACAAACACAGAATTTACTGTGGCAGGATGGAGCAAAACACACAGTATACAGGACTTAAATAAAGATAAAAGAAATCTCAATCAAAAAGCAGGCAATAGCTATACAGAAAGGGGTGTATAAACTATAAATAGTACAAAGTATAAAGTAAAAAAAGTATAGAATATATGGGTGAGAATGGATGTATACTACAGGGGGAGGGGGGGTATGTACACAGTAGTGCAATTGCACAAAGTGCATAACAGATGTTGCGTTCATAGCATGTTCGACTGTCTCCTAGTGAATACCTTTGTGGTTGTGTGATTTGGATTGTTGATGTGACTGGCGTCATGGATACGTGTCTGTAGATAATGTGGAACATAACAACATAACAAATAACTGACTAGCTGTTAGAATAACTAAGTACAAGGTGTGAAAATCAGACAAACAAACCATGCCCAGATGAATTATCACAAAATGGAAGACAAAAACTTAAGTAAAAGGAACCAGGTTCTTCAGTTGTATGCAAGACCTCTCCTGTTCGCTCATCCGATGAGTGATTGTGCACTGAGTCAGAACTCAACAGAGGTGAATCTTTGGTCGGAGAGTTCAACGTGACGACTTTCCCTCCACTTTACCTGTCTGGGGTCACACCTCCAGACTCCCCGTCCCGCCCCCCCCCACCCTTTCCCTCAACTCTCCACCCTCTCTCTCTGGCCAGCACCTCCCGACTGCGCCCTCAGCGCTTCCCGGAACCACGTCAAGCCGGCGCGCGTCCTGACATCCGCAGCCGCGTCCCGCGGACGGCCTGTTCCGCGGGACGAGAGAGGCCCCACGCTCGGCTGAACACTACCTGGCCAGCTGCCTCGCTGGGGAGAGCCAGGAACGCGGGTTCGGAGCTGAAGCTGACTGGAACAGACAGAGCTGTGATCATCTCCCCTCCCCCCACCACCCCCTCCCCCCACCGCCCTGTCTGGCTGCTCCGTGACTGACACGTACATCCTCCCCTCCCCGGGAACGGCTCTCTGAAGAACACAGAAGGAAGCCGACAGTGAAGGAACGTCTCTAGATCGGTGACCTCTGGGTATCTGAGAAAGCTTTCATAGATTCCATCATGTCCCATGTCTATATCCAATTTTTCAACACCATCCATCTCCTTTCGACCGCAATCCGCGCAGTGAAAGAAGAACTGTATAAACGCGTTCTCCCGTGAATAGCCTTTGAAAGCATCCACAGTTGTCTAGTGAACTGATCATGTCAACTGCATATACTGTCTAATTGCCAGAAGGTACAGACATTTCAAGACCTGCCAAGATCCGATGACTCACAGATACTTCTCGACGTCAACGTAAAGAAAGAACCTGACTATTAAGCCTGAATTTGGCCATTAAATTGCCAGCATGCGGCAGCATTTAAAAATGGCCGCCCTGAAAACTGTCTATTCACGAGTGTGACATTCTTTCCGCACCGCGCTTAATTCAATCACAGATAACCAACTCAGGTCTTGGTGCTTTACCCACATCCCTGTGCAGTGTAGCAGAGTAAAAGAGGCAGAATTAAGAAGAAGAAAAAAAGGGTTTGAGGAACCGTGATGACTGTTCCCCCCCTCCCGCAGTTTCACTTCATTATATAGTTACCCAGGCGCCTAGCGACGCGGCGCTCAGAGCGGGTGTGAGGGAGAGACTGAATACACTGCGGAGCCTACAGGCCTGCCAGTAATTGCTCATAATTGAGTGTCTAAATATAGTCGCTTTAACCCCAGGTGAATCATCCAGGGGCGCAACACAGTAGGACAGTGGGACAGGGAGCCAATGGATTGAAGAAGGAAAAAAAAGGCTTTAATTTCCAGGCCTCTTGGTGTTTGGGCAGAGAGGGAGGGTGTGGGGGGAGGGTGTGGGGGGAGGGGCTGGCGGGCGGGGTGCATTGAAAGAGATATGAAAACAGAAAAGAGGAAGCCGATTTCAGGGGAGTTTTTATGTTTTAAAGAAAATTCATGGCTTTTAACTGACAGCCTCCTCAAGGTGCAGGCTTGAGCTGAGGAAAGAGGGGAACTCTCTGGTCGATGGGAGTCAAATATCGACGGAAAAAAAACGCTCTCGTATTTTACAAATGTCAGCTATTGGCAAGGAGGCAGGAGAGCCATGTTGGAGATTTCGTGAAAAGCTGTGGACAGCTTTTTTATTTTTTTGGGCATCTCTTGATGAGGAAGCTTTTTCCGGCTTGACACCAGTGAAAAGAAACAGAGCAGAAAGGCCAGGTGTGTGATTGTGAGCTCTCAGAAGCGCCTAATTGACACCCGACACCCTGCAGTGAACAGGGGAGGAAGGCTGGAGAGAAACGGACCTGGTCAGTTCTCTCACCTGTCCTCAACTGTTCCCCACACAGGGTTTAGAACATGGTGGAAACTGGGGGGGGGGGGGGTCAGGTGGCTGAGCGGTTAGGGAATCAGGCTAGTAATCAAAACGTTGTCAGTTTTCGATTCCTGTCCGTGCCAACATGACGTTGTGTCCTTGGGCAAGGCATTTCACTCTACTTGCCTCAGGGGGGGAATGTCCCTGTACTTGCTGTGAGGCACTCTGGATAAGATGCCTAAATTACATAATGTAAGTGTAGAAAACAAAGGTGTGTGCTGAGCAACGACTGTCATTGTCATCGCTGAGCTAGAAGATCCAGTTAGACAACAGTACTAGGATGACTGCAGGTCAGTCATCTGAATAACTTTGCTCAATTCACTTTGAATGACTACAGTTGCGATGGCAACATAGAACATGTACCTGGAATCAGTGAAGAAATGCTGAGATGGAAGTGTGCGTACTAGTGAGTGCGTGTGTCAATATCAAACACCAGGGGCTGCCACTCTGATTTTAGGATCAATATGCTCTTGCTATTCTTAAGAGGAAGTTCTCTTGAGGGGAACTTGTGAGCATGGCTCTCTGTGCTCGATTAAACTGATCAATAAGACACACACACACACACTTGGTGCAGGCATAACTCATAAATGATTCTTGACTTGAAGGGTGACCTCTGCATCACAGCAAAACCTTGTTGCAGGGCACAACTGCTATTTAGCGAGAACGAATAAGAATCAAGAGTTCTGTATTGGTGAAACTCACTGTCACCATGGCTACATTTGAGTTTCATCTATCTGAAGACATCAGGTATTCCATGTTGGAACTTTGGGCAGCACATTTCACAGGAATAATCAGGAAGTAGCTGAATTTAAAAAGGACTTTATCAGCGTTAAATTATACGCTCACCAGTGTCAACAGTTAAAGACGATGATGCAAGAAAGCATGAGGAAACTCCTTGACTGCCTTTTATAAATATTCATTTTTACTTCTACTTTCAGTCTTCCAGGAGCAGAACACGGTCTTCATCGTCGTCACTGAAAAGTTTGAAGGGGATTTCTTTACGCTTTCATGTTTTCCCACAAAGGATGAAGAAGATTTTCACTTCACCAATAGACCCAGGCTGACGGCGTCCATTTCTTTTCACCTTAATCCTTCGTGGGAGTTTGTTGTTACGGACTGAAAGAAAGAGAGAGAGAAAGAGAGCGAGGGATTCCTCTTCATCCAGAGCCCTAGCAACCAGAGTTCTGTCTGGTCGTGGTCGTAATGATATCTGCAGGCAGGTTACCATGGAAACTGTCCAAGCCAGACGCGGCAGAGGCAGCAGCGGCGGCGGCTATTATTCTGAGGCGACGGGCCTACGGACCTCCACGCCACGCAACGCCTCTACAACGCTCGGATAACAGGGGCCCCGTGACCATTTATGGTTTAATGGGTAATTGTTAGTACAGTTCTGGCTCTGAAACAAAGACCCTGAGCTCATGATTCCACCACATGCCTACATTCCACTGATTAGCTTGTGAGGAAGAGTTCTCTGCTTACTACAGTCTCAAAGAACCTTTCAAAAACAATCCCTCATTTCAACCAAGTCAAACCCATGCTAGCTCTAGGCTTTCTAACCCTCAACGTCTTTTTTTCTCACCATTCTTGCCTTCCTTCGCTCTCCCACCCCTCACCATAATGAATGAGTGAGGTCGACTTTCTCACAAATTCTAAATCCTTGGCACAAGGCTCAGGCTTACTTACTCCACAGTAACATGGTGGTAATCATCCTGTCCCAGCTACAGACTAGCCCAGAGGAGGACAGCTATTCTGGGCTACAGGGGGCGGGCAAGTCCCAGGATTCACGCTGACATCCAACGGGCATCCATCTTCCACTAGGCCCTGATTACTATCATTCTGTCCCCCCGATGGTAATCATTATTGGAAAGTAAATGCGAGCGCGATGTTGAGTCTCAGTGTAGCCATAAGAACATGTCCTCTGTATTCTTCCGCACAATTAAAAGACTTAATGATGGGACTTAATGACCTGAGGGGAAACTCACCTATAGCTTCCCCTCACTTTCACTCCCTGCCCTGAGTCCTCTTTATCCTCAGAGCACCTCCAGGCTAGGCCTCACTGTAAGTTTGAGTGATGAGTCTGAGGTGTGTGTGAGTGTGTGTGTTTTACCCCAGAGCTCATCCAATAGGGATGTCTGAAAGTGTGTTTTCTCTCACAGCTTGTCTCTATGAATGATATCAGTAAGAGGGAGTGTGTGTCAGTGAGATTCTGTGAGAGTGTGTGTGTGTGTGTGTGTGTGTGCGTGTCCCCCATGTCTGTCTGTCTCTCTGTGTGGACACCAATATGCCCCCCCATGTCTGTCTGTCTCTCTGTGTGGGTACCAACATGTCCCCCCTCATCTCAAAGTGTCACACCTTTCTGAGGGGACAATCTCAGGCTTTAAAACATTGTAAGGATGGGGTATGATCTCAACACCCAATCACACACGCACACAAACACACCAAGTCATCACCCCCCCCACCCTCTTCTCGGGCCCCTGCTTGGTGCTAATGCTGAACTTGTATGGTTCTCGGCAGACTGATAAAAGTCATGCTTTCCTGCTACAGAAAGCACACATACACATCCTGGTGGCAATTTAAGCATTACTCATTACCATTCATTGTGGGGAATCAGAATTGGCAGACTGCATTACTGTCACCAGAGCATCGTCTTTGTGTAGAACAGCAGGGAGACTGACAAGGATTTCCTGAGGAGAAACGGCTGCTGTACTTGCCAGGGATCTGCCAGGCTTCTGAAACAGCGGGATGTATTAGTGAGGAATTGTGCGACCTGCTTCATCACCAATACCAAACCACCGCTAAAGGGTACTGTACAATAAACAGACAAACACAACCGCAAACACACACAAACGGAAACACATTCCCACAGACCCAAGCACACACTTTACTTTTTGTTCCTGCTAAATCTCACACAAGAAGAATAACTACTAAAAGCACTGGAGTATCTCACCATCATACACACTGTTGAGGTCGGTGAGATTGCTGTTACTGTAAAATACAGTCAACTCTACCTGTGCTAATGCATCATACTTTTACCGTATACTCTGGACTATAGAATATTTTGCTGAGTCATACTAGCCAGGTATGTCAAAATTATGAAAGCATGAGTCAGACGGCTCAGCAGGTTAAGGCATTGGCCTCGTGATCGGAAGGTTGTGAGTTTGAACCTTGGCTGAGGCTATGTGAAGTTGTGTCCTTGGGCAAGGCACTTCAGCCTTCTTGTCTCAGGGGGATTGTCCCTGTATTTAATGTAAGTCGCTTTGGATAAAAGCGTCTGCTAAATGAGGTGTTATTATGTGGGGAGTCAGGTGGCTCGATGGTTAAGGCGTTGGGCTTATATTCGATTCCCAACTGTGGCTATGTGATGTTGCGTCCTTGGGCAAGATACTTCACCCCACTTGTCTCAGGGGGAATGTCCCTGTATGGATAAGGGTGTCTGCTAAATGTAAATGTGGGTTTTACAGTGACACATCATGAACATCTCTATTGCCTGAAGTATGTTTAGTTTTCACAGGTATGTGAAGTTTTTAAAAAGCATTCACACGTTACTACTTCAAAGTTCACACCTAACTGTAAGGAGTGAAAACGTATCTTGGTTTACTAAATGGTTTAGCCTACATGAAGTAGTATTTCAGACGCTTCCCCCCACTTCAGACAAGAGATTCACACCAACATGTTATCCAATTAACAGACTCTTGAAGTAAAATGTTGGGTTATATTGACGTTAAAGTTCCTGCTGCCTTTCATGTGGTAATGCGTGTCCAGGCCGGGTCTGCAGCAGGTTCGAGTCCCGGGGACTCTCCCGTCATGGGACGGGCGCTCGAGCCACCAGCCCGTGCATGACCTACATTCCGTTGGCAATTACGTCCGCTAATGTAATCATAACATGAAAACAACACAACAAAAACGCTAGCAACTAAAGTTCGACATTCGCCGTCTATCTGGAATAGGTTTCCTGCACGTACAGAAAGTTTTTTTAGTAGGTTTCTCAGAATTGTTGTTATGAAAAACATGCTGTCCCTGTTTCCTGCAGGCTCGAGGGAGATTGCTCAGGGTTTCACGAGCGCCTGGGAATTGCAAAGCATGCCTTTGGGCTCGTGCGCTGTCACTGCACATAAACACATTTGAAACTACGAATAATCTGTTTCACAGAACACAATTCAACATCCCAATCTGTTTTCCTTATTCTAAATGACAGAACCAGGTAGAACGTCATCTTACCTGCAATATCCCACAGTTGTAACCTCACCAGGGTTTTGCTGTCCCAGTTGATCACTTTGAGCGCAAAGTCAACCCCTATAGTGGCTCTGTAGTGCTGGGAGAACAGCTGATGAACGTAACGTTTAATGATGCTGGTCTTCCCCACTCCTAATTCCCCAATCACCAGCACTTTGAATAAGTATTCCTTACACTCCGAGACCGACCCTCCCGCCATGCTGGGAAACTCGCGCAGTTGCAAATGTCAACTTTCTAAAAGTCCGCTAACTTCCTTTTTTTTCTTTCTCCTCGGCAGATGTTGGAAACAGTCAGATCTTGTTGGAAATGGGGTAAAAGAGCTGTAATAGAGAGTACTCTTCCCTCCTCTTCCCTCCTCTTCCTCCTCCTACTTTACCAAACCACCTGATAAGTCATAGGACCCGGAAACATGGGGGTTTAAACGGTTTTCTCTCACACACTGACACTTTGTACGCACGGTCATTATTTCCCCTCCAGCAAAACTAACACACTTTGACTGACTGCATTAGATTCGTAAATCAAACACACTAAGTCGTTGAATCATTAAATACAGAATCGACACAAACTACCCTTTTTCTTGACGCAATACAGAATCAGGCCAATGCGTTATTTGTATCGTTACAGTGGACTCGTGGAATCGAATGTAATCTTATTATAAAATGTATTTTTTTTATTTTACAGCATTGTTCATCTTGCCAAAACATGTAGCCTACAGTAGACCTATCTCATTCTAGCGTTGACAGTGTAAAACTGGTGACTTGTTCAATTACTTTACATAAATATTATAGTATTGAAACCATTGACACTAAAATACTAAATAACATTTTTTGTAATGACAATTACAATATAATACTAAATGGACTGTATATTCATGTTTTGTACTTTGGAAAGTTGCATTCTTATTATTAAATTACTAAGAAACTTAAGATCAAGAAAACTGATACTGAACTGCAATTTATAATACAAGATCTAAGCAGATTGAAGCCCATAATCGCGTCACAAGAAGCAACTAACCATTATCTTTACAACTGAATATTTAAAAGAGAATATGGATGACTGATGATTTTATCTGAAAAGTTACCCAAATCAACATCAACACACAGCTCTTTCACAAGCATATCAGTAAGACTGTTTCAAAACGTATAAATAGTTATTTCACATTCTAAATATAAACATTTACTGATATTATAAACATACCATCCATGTGAAAAAAACAAGAGATGGTTCAACAGTATTACAAACTTTGAGAACTTTTACAAGTATAGTCCCAATACAATGACACAGCAACCTAAAAAATCAAAATAAAATAACTCATCACATACGGTTTGGAATACAGAGCCTCATCCTCTTAGCATCCCATAATAACCCAGCATGCCCCATGGGGCATAGTAGCTGTATGTGAATGTGGTAAACATTATTACCGTTGCCTATACAATCAAGCCGACATCATCCCAAGCTCAAGGAGAGGTGTGATCAGTCTCTTAGAGAGCAGCTACACAATGTAAACATGAAGGCAGAAAACATCTGGAAACAGCTTTGATTGGTTCACCATGATCAGTACAGCGCAAATATCCAATGGTGCCAGTTGCCAACACAAAGTGGGTTTTAGGGTCAAATCAAAAACACATTCTGTAATACTGCATCGACAACTGATTCATATGTAACTTCAATGTACTGCATTCTTTATCTTAAAACATAACGTAATTTCTCTTTCTGGCAGATCGTACTGTTTGTATAAAAGAGCGAAGAGGCCAGTAGATGGGTGAGAGATGAAAGTAAAGGTGAGTGTGTCTTATTCTTGTCTAAGGTGGCTCAGCATGAGAGGAGAAAAGAACACGGATGTGCCTGCTACACGCGTGACCTGACCTGTAATGTGGGTACGCTATTTGGAGCTTGTGCAGAGCTGATTGGTCCAAGCCTGTGATGCATTGTGGGCTGTGGTCCTCAATCAGCTTGGGCCCTTCATCTTTTCCTAATCACTTAAAAAAAGCCATTATAGCTACAGCTGGGCTCAACACTATTTGGCACAGCAAGAGTTCTCCCAGAGAAAGTTCATAGGGGATCTTGCCTTAATTTTCTGAGATATATGTCATTGTTCCTGAACAATAAAACACCTTTTTTCTCTCTCTCTCTTTCTTTCGCTCTGATCTCTCTTTGACTGCAAAGTCTTACAAAGCAAGCTAATAACAGAGAAAATACAAACATATAACTAGTAAACACATATAATGAGATGTTTTTAAGATAGGTTGTATGTGCATGTATCTATGCATTGTATGTATATGTGTATATATATCCATACATATATGCATACAAATATGCGTGCGTGTGTGTCAGTGTGTGTGTGTAATAATGCATGTAGGTGTGTGTGGGTGTGTGAGTAATTTCTGCCGGGTGTACAAGCCAGGTTTGTTTATCTTGTTAATGCCAGTGTCCAGGATGCTCTCACAGTGTGGAGGAGCTCTGTCTGAAATCCTGGAGAACGCCCGGGGTGTAGGCAGAGCTGGGGGAGCTGCAGAGGACACACTCAGAGATGGGTGACCCAGACTCTGACCCGCCCAAGCACACTGAGTCTCGGAAGGGGGAAGGGGGAGTCAGAGCCAAGGATTCTTCCAGAGTCAGCTTACTCCGAGTCAGATCCTCCACATCCTCCTCCTCCTCGTCCTCCTCCGCCTCCTTCACGTCATATATGTAGCTGTGCAGGAGGTTCAACTCCTCGCTTTCCAGGCCCTCGTGGGGCAACAACAGCCCCTCTCCTCCGAAGGCCCCTTCCTGCAGCTGGGAGGAGGAGAGGCTCAGTGGCTGGTGGGGGGCGGTGAGGTTAGCGGTTTCCATGGCGTCATTCATCAGGGGGACATTTGAGGTGTGCGTGTTCACCGCAGCCCCCTGCAGGCGTGCGGCGGTACAGCCCGATTCGTAGGCAGGGGGGGAGTAAGGGGGAGACCTGTCAGAGTCCTGCCCGTGGAGAAGTCCAGTATAGGGGGGAGGAGTCCAGAGAGAGCCATGCGCACCATCTCCCTCCTCCTCCTCCGCCAGGTTGTACAGAGCCGTGGTGCTGGGTTGGTGAGGGGGGTGGGGGTCTGTGCCAGGGCCGGGGGTAACGGGGACGCAGCTGTGGGGGTCGGGTGCGTTAGTTAGGGGCCGGATGACCGCCATCTGATTCGAGCCGGCTTCCTGTTTCCTCACATGCACAGACAGTCTGTGCCACACATTCCCCCCCCTCGAAGGGTGTCTTGCACCTGATTCAGACCATGACACAGACTTGCCATTAGAACTATGAACGAGATAAAGACTGACGTTACTATCCCAGGAAACCGGAGGGGGGAACACATAGCAATAACAAGAACAACAAGAACAGCAGCAGCAGCACAAATTATGAACTATTACAAATAGCAGCATTTCAACATTTCTGATGGATGTTAAAATACTGTGTTTTTTTCTTTTTCTTTCGACATTAAGAGTAACAGAAAATGCTTGAGATCATTAGTTCTAAAAGGTTATCCATTTAACAACTGGAGCAGTTAGTTAATACATAGTGATTCATAATGTGCTTCCATTAGGGCATTATGAACATTAGATGGTTAGCGTCAAAGTACTTAAAATCCATCCTGATAAATTCTACCTGTTTATCTAAACAAGCTGAAATGGGCGACATGCATTTGTTAAAATGTACTGAGTGCCTGTATTGGTCTGAAGATTACACAGGGTTTAGTGTTGTGAAGAGCAAGCTTGGATTGGCTTTCTGAGGGTGATTAGTGAGGGAGACAGGGAGGTTTTCATGCCAGGATCTGGGTTTACATGAGGGAAAGGCTGGATCAGGTGTGAACCACTCCTGTGCTGGAGAGCTGGAGAGTCTACAGTACTGATCCCCGTCTGTCTGTCTGTCTGTCCACCCACACAGCAGAGAGCCAGAAAGACTATCCACGGAAGTATTTAGATCAGGGGTGTCCAATCCTGGTTATCGAGGGCCACTATCCTGACAGTTGTAGATGTTACCCTGCTCAAGCACACCTGGTTCTAATTATCAGGCTTCCACAGAGCTTGATAACGACCCAATCATTTGAAGCAGGTGTGCTAGAGCAGGGAAACATCTAGAAATGTCAGGACAGTGGGCCTCGAGGACCAGGGTTGGAGACCCCTGATCTAGATATAGTGTAGTCTCAACAGCCAGCCCTGGAGAACAGGAGCAGAGCATCTCTGACTGGAAACATGGGGTCTCCTTGAATACAAGGCAGAGGGCCCTCAGTTCAGAAGGGAGGGGTCAGAAACATGTAGCAGGGGAAGGGGGGGGAGACAACACTCAAATCAAACACTCCCCCATCCTTTTGGGTTTCCTTCCTTACTTTAGACACTGTCAGTGTGTCTTTGCTGTGGACAGTAAGGCATCTTGAGCAGATATTAGGGCATTTTGAGCACAAATTTAGATCCATTAAGTCAGTACTTATGTCACAATACAGGTAAGGTAGGCTCCCAGTCACTTCAAATTCTATCTGTTTGGGGGTTATCTTAATGTTTTTTTTTTTTTTTTTTAAACCATCTCAGGTTGGTTGTAGCTTTTGTAACCTCAGAAAGGGGGGATCTGTGCTAGAATACTTCACCCTCACTGAATACCTGACCTTAATGATTAAATCCTAACATGATAAATCAAATAGAAGTTAGGACCAAAAGAAAATTGTTAAGCACTCACTTGGCGCTGCCGGAGTTGGTCTTTTTCCGACGGAACATGTTGAGCAGGCTGTTGCTGCCGCAGGCCGCCTTGCCGTCGCCGACGTGCATGCGCACCACGTCCGAGGTGGTGAAGGCGCTCCGGACGTTCCTCTCTGGCTTGGCGATGATGATGTACATCTTGGGCGTGAACATGCAGCCCAGCGCCACCGTGACGCTCAGGCTGACCGAGAAGGAGGTGGTGATGATCTTGTAGTTGGAGCCGAAGTAGATCGGAACGAAAGCCAGCCAGATGATGCAGGTGGTGTACATGGTGAAGGCGATGTACTTGGCCTCGTTGAAGTTGGCCGGAACGTTCCGGGTCTTGAAGGCGTAGTAGGTGCAGCTCATGATGAGCAGTCCGTTGTAGCCCAGCGGAGCCACCATGCCCACCGTGCTGGTGTTGCAGATGAGGTAGACCTCGCTGATGCTGGGGTACGACTTGACCGGCATGGGGGGCTCCAGGATGATCAGCGTGATCTCCAGGGAGAGCTGGAAACTGATCAGTACGAAGGCTATCACTACCTGGGCCCAGGCGCTCATGAACCTGGAGGGGAGAGTTTCAACCTATTAGAAGTGTCGACATATTTGTATTGGATTAGTAGCTAATTATGAAATATCAATAAATAAATATTCATTTAAGCAGACGTTTTTATCCAAAGCGACTTACAGCAAATACAGGGACATTCCCCCTGAGGCAAGTAGGGTGAAGTGTCTTGCCCAAGGACACAACATCACGTAGCCACAGCCGGGAATCAAACTCACAACCTTCCGATCATGAGGCCAACGCCTTAACATGCTGAGCCACCTGACTCCCATACTAACAACAGATGATAATGAATGAATGTATGAGATGATCCCATAACCAATAAAGCGACAGACCTGGGTTTTTTGGTGCAGATCTTCTTCTTGCTGCCGGCCAGGATGCGGGCGATGCGGTTGGTCTTGGTGACCAGGGCAGAGTAGCACATGGAGGAGGACAGGCCCACCAGGAGGCGCTGCAGGTAGCAGGAGAACACGGTAGGCCGGGCGATCAGCGTGAAGGGGCAGATGTAGCCCATGAAGATGCCCGCCAGGATGATGTAGCACAGCTCCCTGCTGGAGGACTTGACCACGGGCGTATCTCGATACAGGATGAAGATGAAGGTGACGAAGGAGGTGATGAGGATGCCGACGCAGGAGAAGGCCACCGCTACGATGGACTCCACGTCGGACCAGTCCAGGTATTTCAGAGGCAGAGGCTGGCAACCTGGATCAGGAAAGGTGGAGATAACAAACTTTAGTTTCTCAACAATTTTATTTTCTTAACTTTTGGATTCAAAACGATAAGTCGATTATTTATTGTGTGAATAATGTCTGTCATTTACAACAATAATAAAAAATATATATATAAACATTTAAAGGTAAAGGTCAACTTCTGTGAAGAAAAAAAATCAAAATGGAATGTTTTCACAGAAGGATAAGGAGAGAATGGAGATGGTTGAAGGGTAGTATGATGTGCAAAGGGAGACAGGGAAAGGGTAGACATGGTGACTAGATTTGGAAAACTAATTTGGACATTCGCACATGCTCGTACGCGTCGCAAAGCTCGGAATCTGTCAGATTTTCCTCTCGTGCTCCTGCTGAGAGGGTCCGCGTGTGTGTTTGTGTGAATGTGTGTCCGTGTGTGTGTGAGGGTGCGCAGGCGCGTGTATCTTCCCTGTCCATCACGTCGCCGTGGTGATTTATCATCCTACCAGACTTGTGGCAGCTTAGCGGAAGAAAAGTGACGTCCCCGCGACTCAGTTTAAAAACCCATGAATTACTCGCCGCCTCTAATAGCATTAGAGTCACCGCCACCAAGGACTAGACCAAGCTGCCATCGACACCAGACTCACGCTTCTGGAAACATCCGTCCTCCTAAGCCAAATCACAAGCACGTCGGAATCTCTGAAATTGCCATTTTGAAGTCTAGTCATGAAACTGCATCTTTCTTCGTTTCCGAAGTAATCCCTGTGTGGATTTCTGCTCTGTAACCAAATACATATTTCACTAAGCCAAACTTTGGTTTTTCTGTCAGGTGTTAAGTCAGGGCTTGAGCTGTCATGATGAGGGAGATTACCATCGCTCCTTTGCCAGGTCAGATAAGCTCACCTAGGCATCAGCCTCTCAGTGGGAGAACGGTCAAGGGTGGCAAGATGAAATGCACTTATCTAGATCCTCTCTCTCACAAAGCTTCAAATCCCTTTTTTTTTCTTCTGAACCCACTGTATAATTTCCTGTCTAAGCTTTAAGTATAGACCTTTGAATTATTCAAATTCAATTTTTCAATTTTTATTAAAAAATCATTTCACGACTCCAATCCCCACCCCCCACCCTCACACCTTTGCGCACAGCGCAGCCCCTCACAGTTAGCTGTCTCCACGCACATGCCATTATCAAAACAAAGGAAGCCGAACGACAGCATACAGTACAGACCAAATTCGAGAGAGAGAGAGAGAGAGAGAGAGAGAGAGAGAGAGAGAGAGAGAGAGAGAGAGAGAGAGAGAGAGAGAAAGAAAGAAAGAGCGAGAGAGAGACCGAGAGAGAGAAAGCTAGGAGGGAAACACTTTGAAGGGGCTTTGAAGGCTGCTTTCGAAACGCCAGTTGTCAGGATAAAAGGTGTGAAATTAGATGAGGCTTGTAATGGGATGGCACTGCTTGGTTCTGAGACAGATTGACAGATTTAGGTTGAGCCAAAACGTTCATGGGTGTCCCAGTGGGAGCAGACAGGTTAAGTTAGGGGCAGAGGAGATTGCGTGTTCTAGGTCTAGCAGATAATAGCTAGCCTGGGTCAGGGGCTCTGGGATGTGTGGGTCTGGAGGAGGGAGGAAAGGGGAGGGACTCAAATGTTCTGAGAAAGGATGATCTGCCCTTCGTGTATGACCTGGTTGAGGTTAGAAGCTGTGAAGACAGGAGGAGGGGACTGGAGGCCAGGGGGAGTTTGATGACGGGTAATGAGAGGAAGGGGAGACAGGGAGAGAGGATCTGGGAGAAGGGAGGATCTGTCTCCCGTACCTTCCAGCTGATCGTCGGGCCACCAGCCCAAATCACAGGCCTTGCAGGTGAACTCATCTTGTACGATCTCGTTGTCCTTGCAGGTTGTGCAGATCCAGCAGCAGCTCACCTCTCCTTTCCGGATCACCTACACACACACACACACACACACACACACAAGGATAGAGTCAGCTGTCAATATACTACAATCCCAACCTCCTAGTCAAGACAATAACAACGACCAAAGCCCAAACAAACTTGAAAACGACACCAGACATCATAGAGCTATTAAGTCAAAAAGCCTTTTTGATTGTTCTTTCAAAGAACCTGTGCGGTTGAATAGTTCTCTTTTAAGCTCCAACAATGTTTGATCAGAAATGAGGGCAGGCTGGATGTTGTTCCCAGAGAGGGGAGGGGGCTGTGGTATATGGCAGTGAATACCAAAGCTTTTGCCTCCAGCTACACTTGATGTGGAATGCTGTACCAGGTTGTCTGACCTTGCTAACCTGGTCCTGTAGGTTTATATAGAGAGGGAGAGAGTCAAATGTCATGCACTGTTGTTTAAATATCATATATTTAGCCTAAGAGCATAGTTGGCTAAGTCAATTAGTTACCTAAGTCAATGACTATTGTAGGCTATTATGCTATTAGGCTATCAATATTTAACATAGGTAGGATCATAGTTGTATGATAGCTCTAAAATATAGAATTAGGATATGTTTCAGTTATAGTATCAATCCATTTCTGGCTGATGTTGACAATAAAGGAACGTGCAAGAAATAAACTGTCTATAAACGTTTTCATACAGCCCACGGTATATGAATTTCTCCCAGGGATATCGCTCACAACTTGGTACTGGGCTGTTTCCTGGGTCAGGGCTGTATCTAGTCCAGGCCCTCCCCAGGCCCGGTGCCCCCAGCTGGGCTCCCTCACCTTGATCTGCCCCCTGGTGCAGGGCTCGCTGCACACGGAGCGCACCATGTCGCTGCTGTTCATCCACAGCTTGTAGTCCTCGATGCTCAGCATCCCCTCGTGCCAGGAGCCCACGTGGATGTAGTCATAGTTGTCCCCCCCCACGTTCTGGAGGTTCATGATGTCATACCTGTCCGAGGGGGAGGGGTGGGGGGAAGACGAATGGGGAGGGAGGAGAGAAAAAGAGTTTAGAGACATGAGGAAAGGGAGTGGGGGAAGAGTATGGGGTGGGGAGTGGAATTGGGGGACAGAGAGAGAGATGAAAAGGGAGGGGATGAGGAGATAAAGAGCCGAGACAAGGGAAAGCAGGAGTGAATCGGTGACAGGTAATTTAATGATAACGGTTCCTTGGCTTAGGAGGCCACCTTTATCCAATATCTTATTAACAGCGGCTTACAACCGTGTAGGAGAACAACCCTTTGATGCAATTTCAGCTAGGACCACTTAGCAGTGCGTTTTCCTGACTGTACACAAAGCCCCGTGTGGGCACTGCAGCAGGATCTGCTGGGATTATCAGGCATGTCTGGGACTCAGAGCCTGAGCGTTCTAGCTGACCTCTGCCCGTGTGGTGGGGATGCGTTTGGCCTCGCCAGCCGCTGTCTGCAGGACTCAGGGACGGCAGATAAGTGGACATGACTGGCCGGTGCCGCAGCCTGATCCACTCCATTTGTTCCAGCCACATGGACGATTGTCGTCACGCTGAAATCTCTCTCGCGAACGATTCTCCACAGCAACCTCATTTCCCACAGAACCCCCCCACCCACCCCTACCCCTCTCTCCATCTGTGACCTCTAAACCCTCCCCCCCGTCTCCCCTCACCTGCCAGGGGTGTCCCCGTTCTCATCGAAGTACACCTCCTCCCCCGACACTCCTCTGAAGGAGGTTTTCAGCAGGTAGGTCAGCAGTTTGCTGCCGTCGATGGGATCCATGGCTTCGCACAGGCCTGGCTGGTCAGGGCAGAGTTCGCTGTGCATGTCGTGGAGGCCGTGTGCCATGGCGTAGATGGCGTTGATGACGAAGCCCATCTTACTGTCCTGGACGTAATTCTCATGCAGACTCTCATTACCTGAGGATGCAAAGACAATAAGGGGGGGGGGGGAGTTACACAATGAGAAGTGGCGTGTCGATGGCGTTTGAGGAGGGACGCAACTATTTAGTTTCTTTTGCAGGAAAATCTTGTACCACAGGAGAGTTGTAACTCTATTTCCATGACTCGTTCAGGCAAAATAGGGACGTTCGAAAAAAGAAGCCAATGTCTTCTTTCTTTCGCAGCCCAGTATTATCAAAACAATATGGCGTCCAAAGAATTCACTTTTGAAAAATGCGATCTACAGACGGATACTTCAGGGACACCATGTTGTTCAACAAGCAACTTGTTGTCAGCCAGCGATAAGCTCTTTAAGGCAACATAACAGCTGAGTTTGTTAGCAGTAGGACGGTTAACCTTTCACACAGCGTACATTTGAAGCTCACAGCTTACCTGGCTCACTGCCCTGTGTTCAGATTCAGATTCAAAAGCCCTGTGTTCAGATTCAGATTCAAAGGCCCTGTGTTCAGATTCAGATTCAAAGGCCCTGTGTTCAGATTCAGATTCAAAGGCCCTGTGTTCAGATTCAGATTCAAAGGCTCTGTGTTCAGATTCAGATTAAAAGGCCCCGCGTTCAGATTCAGATTCAAAGGATTCATTCTAGCCCCATTTCTCACTTTGCCACCCACATTGCAAGGCTCTTTCTGCGCCTGATTATAATCGCATGCACGGAGGAAGAAAGGGGGGTTGGTCTAAACACGTCACTCACACAGGGTGTCAGAGGAGGTGGGGGTTGTGAACACAGATTTGTGATTCATTCCTTGTTTCGTGCTTTCGGAGGTCAAGACATCCGGAGTGCTCTACAGTAGAGTTTGACTGAGTCAGGTGGAGCCCCGCCCCCTCCCTCGCCCGCCTTCTGTATGTGGGGGTTGCCGGGTGACATCGTGATTGACGTGCGCCACCATCTGAGCGTCAGTCAAACCCAACGTGCCTCGTCAGAGGGAGGTGTTTACTCAGTGGAAGTGCAGGTCGATCGGGGTAATTGCGTTTGGAAATATGGACTTACCACCTTGGAGATCTTTAGGAACAGAGAACAACAGCAGAGGTTGGAGAAGAAAAGCGAGCTGCAGTTTTTGCTACTGTGCAACTGTGGATTCTTAAATTCAGAGATGTTCTACCTCGATACGGTCGTCAAACCGCTCAATATAACAGACACTCGATTCTTGAATGACTTTAAATCATTTCCAATTATAATATTTTAGATGATGCCTATGTTATATATTATCATATTCATAGTTAGTTATTAATAATACATTGGTAAGTAGAACAGCATGTTGGGACAATGGATCAATTTACCTAGGTCACCTTTCAGTGGCAAGCAGTGAGAATATTCAAAGAAGAGAGAAGGAAGATAGATATTATAAGTATTATCAGGTTCCTTTTAAAACAAATCCACTAATACATCATTCACGAACACAAGGACACAAGACATAGGGGCAACTAACTTCAAACAACAGGCTTACATGAAGCCAATCTTTTAAAGAGGATCTCATTTACCCGTGTACCTCATTGGCTAACATCGTTTCATTTTCCCATCATTCCTCCACCAATCATAACCCGTGTTTGTTATTTGAAGTGGTTGTAGTTTTGTTATGTTGTTCTCACCAGAACAGACTTTCTTGTAGTTCTTGTTCTCCTGAGGGTGTCCGGGGAGGCGGCACTGGAAGCGGTACTGCCAGAACTCGGGGAACCAAGGGTTCCTGGTGTTGGTGTCCAGACGAAGTTTCAGGAAGTAGTTGTCGAAGGACGTGACTTCAGCCGACTGCAGCTTCATGGTGATGCCGCCCTCGGCCTCCTGCTCGTAGCCCTCCACCACCTCGTCACGATCTGCCCATCCATCGCTAGGGAGGGAGGGAGACAGGGAGGGGGGGGAGGGGGAGAGGAAAGGAGACAGGGGAGGGAGGGAGGGGGGGGAGGGAGACAGGGGGGAGGGGAGGGAGGGAGGGAGACAGGGTAAAGAGAACCCCCCAAAAAAAGCGTCAAATATTTCCCCCAAATTGACTTCCTCCATATCATCTCTTGGACCACAACATTTGGAGGGCTTGTCTTAAACCGACGCCTGAAACAGGAACCAGAGACCGCAACAAACGTCTCTCCCTCAAAGCTCTCTAAGCTAATCGCTAGCTGGGCCAACCTCCATTTTAAGGTACCAACCAAGACCAAATGATCCAGGACAGAGAATCCTTCCCATTTATTAGATGACTTTGAAATCTGTCAGCCATCTTGTTGTTTGTCTGTGGTGAGCTCAGCTCATTTGTTTGAGAAGTCGCTGGACTCCTCATGGGATGAGCAAATGAATAATGGTGCGCAAGAAACCTCCATGAATAAATCTCTGCTCTGGTTTTTAGTGGGGTGGTTTGGGGAGGCCAGGATAAGCTTGTTCTCTTTCTCTGTCTCACTCACTCCCTCACTCCTCTTCCTCTACCTCTTTCTCTCCATCCCTAATGTGCTGGTGCCTTAAATACCTGTTCTGTTGACCGATACCCACCAATTAGAGAGAGTGAGTCACCCAGTATCCAATTACCTGAGACATCGTGCGGCAGGGAGAGCCTAAACCTTATCTCTTGGCCATGTTCAACCATTCTAAATGAGGTTTGAAAGAAACCGGAATGTTCTGGAATTGGCAAGGAGCCACAGAGGGTAAGTAACAGCAGCCATGAGATTTGATTTTTTTTTTCTTGGTTTTCTTGTCCGTGTTTCTCATGAGTCGTGTATCTTTCCTCACTCTCAGTCGCACTGGTAAAACACACACTAGGCTCTGTTAATGTTTATTTTATTTTTTTTAAGCAAACATCTCTCCTTCTCCAGATTGAGTTTAGGTTAAAGACACGTAGATGTGATTGGTCACAGTTGCATTTCTTGCATGTCAGTGTGGGTGCCTGTGAGACTATTTCATGTGAGTTTCTGTGTGTGTTCGTCAGTGAGTTCACATGTTTGCGTGTACACGGTCGACAGTGTGTGTGTGTGGCTGTTGGTACGTGCGTGTCTACTTGTATAAATCCGTTCCCAAACACCAGCCACCCTAATATTCTCACCTAGAACATAATTACTGTTCCTCTGCACCTTCCACAGACCTGACCTCTCCTCTGACTGACTGTAACGTTATTTGAAGAGCTCAATTCAATACAGTACAAAACAGCAAACTGCTATCCTCTGTGGGAAAGGCAGGGAGAACGGCTTGCTATTCCGCAGGAGAGATTGGATTTGGGAGAGAGACAGCGTGGAGCGTTTCTTTACCTCCAGCATCCATAATGCATGAGGTGTTCCACAGTTTGGACTAAAGGAAAAAAAAACGACATTCTGCCTCCCCTCTTGTCAAAACAAGCGCACCGACGGAAGGGGAGCATAATAAGGAAAGTGTCCATATAGTCAGTGGGTGGGAGGGGGGGGGGGGTTACGAGTTGCGTAATCATGATTGTCGTTAACGGTAACCTCCGTCCAATATTCATGACTACAAGTTCCAGGAGTGCGAGCAGGAGCCTGGATACGGCCCCGCCGCACGCTTCCAACATCACACCCTCCAACCCGGCGAGCCGCCGGCTGATTGGCTGCTTGTTTCCCTGTCAACGTGGACCGTGTCGGAGGGGCGAATCGCATGCGTCACGTGGTCAATTAGAGCTTCCCACACCAGAGCCGCACGACTGACACATGCACCGTGTTGTGCGAAACAACATTTGGCGACGGCAAAGTTGGGTGGCGTGTAATGCCCGGAGCGTTCCGGAACAGCTGGAAGAGGAGAACCCTCCCCAGACGCTGGGTGCTCCAGTTCCACATGGAAAGAACCCATTTGTATATTTATGAATCGGTCGTGATGTAATTGGCAGGGCGGATACTTAATCACATGCGTGCCGTCCTCCTGGGAATGGATTGTCAGAGTTTCCTAAAAAGTACAAAAAGGAAGGAGATAATTTTTCAGGTGTGAGACGCTGCCTTGCTGTTTAAATACTGTGCCAGCTTAGGTAACTATCTGTCAACAAGGCTGTCTCCTCGGATATAAAAAATTAGGGGGGCGTCTCAAACATACTCCTTATAGGTAAATCATTGTGACGTATGAGAGGTTAAGCAGACAGGTGCATCCCTTTTACATATACATTTAGTCATTTAGCAGACGCTCTTAGACAGAGGGACTTATATCAAGTACAGGGACATTCCCCCCCTGAGGCAAGTAGGGTGAAGTGCCTTGCCCAAGGACACAACGTTGTGTTGACAAAGCCAGGGTTTCGGATTAATAACCCAACGCCCTAATCGATTAGGCTATACATTCATGAATTTAGTAAATAAATACTGTGTAAATATAACAAATCAGCCCATATATAACTATGGATGCATGTGGGTCTCGCAAGCTCATTCGTCTCTTATTCTCTCTATCCGCTCCCATCTCCTCTGCAGTCGCTTTCTCGCTCTCCTCTGTCCCTCCCTCCCTCCCTTCTTCCTGCCCTCCCTCCCCTCCACCCATTCATCTTTCCCCCATCCCTTCCCCCTCATCTCCCTCTCTTCTTTTTTATCTCTCTATCGCTGCTCCTCTGCGCTTTCTCCCAGATCCAGTTCATTTTGCATGAGGTGGTGGTTTGTTAGCTACATGGTGCCTGGTTCCTCCAGAGGCAGAAGAGAGAAGGTCCTGGCCGAGATGTGATCCATTAAAAGCCCATCCAGCAGGCTTTACTTATTCATCACGCCCCAGTTTGGCGATCCATCCCTCCTCCATCGACAGGAAACACTGCTGCCAAAACAGATTTCTCTCCTGGCTACCTGCTGCCACTTCCCTTGTGTCTCAAGTCCGATGACGCCTTTGCTAATCGCGTTCGTCTACCGTACTGCGAGTAGCCGTTTGTGTGTTGGGCACGCATGTGTATGTTGGTGTGTCCATGCGTGAGTGTGTGTGTGTGAGATGTGACTGCTGTTTCCAGAAGATCTAACCACTCCATCCAGCTGTCTCCGCATCAAGCTGTTCCTTAACACGTCCATGTCACCCAACAGTCCTTCCTGATCATAGGAAAACCCCACCATGGACAACAACGACAACAACAACAACACAATCATCTGAGAGAGACAGAAATGTCCTCGGTGAAGACGTCTTTCAATTAAAACGAGTGGTACAGTCGGATTATTCCTATTCCTCCTGAACGCTGTGTTTACTGCCACCGAGACAGACACAAAATCCCAATTAAGCTAAAGCTAGAACGTTGTTCAGACGTTGCGCTGAAAGGATTCCGTGTAATTGCTCGTACCGCATCTCGTATCGCCAAGTCTGATGTCTGTAACTTGGGCATGAATTGTTTTCCTTCAAGATGTGGAGTCAGTTTTTAAAGGTAGACATTTTCCTGCGGAGGGTCCATTGTCAGGAGCCTCTCTGACTGACGAGGATGTCTGAGATCCTGGGGGATCGGAACTGGAGTCTCTCATTAAAACAAAAACAAAATCTCCATGGTGACAGTAACGTTAGCAACACGCTAACTTGCGAGAACGAATCAGACTTCTTACCCGGCGGCTAAAGCCACTAGCTGAATGCCGGAGAGACGCATTTCTGAGAGGTTTCGCATCCCAGCCGAGGACCCTTCCCCCCCACGACACACACACACCCTTCTAAACTCTACTTAAACTGACACACTGGGTCACAAGACGAGCAAAATGGAGGAGGACGGGGGGGGGGGGGGCGGGGGAGGCTGGAGATAGGGGTCCCAATATGATAGAGATCTTAACTCCCAACGTCCTCGTTCCTCATGATTAATGTATTAGCTGCTAATGTGCTGAATACGAAAGACGAATGACAGGAAGAGCTTTCTGGAAATGGAAACCCTGTCTGTAGGCGCAAGTGATGCATGATGACACACACACACACCAGGGGATCTTTCGAGCAAAGTAAAGGGAGATATTTATAAATGTATGTGAGGATAACAGTGAGACCACAGAGCGTTTTCCTGTGACTGAATGGAAGCAGACAGATTTCATTGGCAGGAGAACCTCAGCCCTGCTTCCTGGTGTACAACGTCAGAGGAAGAGAGGATGGAAGATGAAGCGTCAGACATCATGGAGGTAGCGTACAGTGGGATTCTGGGAAGGAGGGAGGGAGAACCCTGAAATCTTGGCAAGAGGACAACGCAGAACTGAGCATTACGAGTGGAAAAACAGCTTATGCAAATGTGCTCAGTAATAACAGCGTTGAGGTATCTTTAGAGGGAAGGGGGGGGGGGAGCCCGGTGATGGTGTTAATTGCCAAGCTGGTGGGTGGGTTTGCCTCCACACCGGCATTTTAATGGTGTGGGTGAGGGGGGTGATGGGGGGGCGGGGGGGTGGCACGGAAATGATAAGAGAACAGACACCTAGAATGAAGTGTAGATATGCACTTTCTTTGCTGGAGGGGTATTTAGCTTCAGTGTCGTATCATGTAATACAAAGCATTTCTGTGTGGAAAAATGACTGGATGTTTCTTCACATGACTTCCTGACTTACTACAGATTCACTTGGAGTGCAGAGGAGAAGATGAGACTACATGAATCCTGCTGTTCCCTAAGGTCAGGGCTGTATCCATGCGTGTCTGCGTGTGTGCCCATGTTCCTGTACGGGCGCGCGCGTGTGTGTGCGTGCGTGTGTAAGCTTCAGGTACAGAGCACAGTTGACTGTCCATCCATCTCACCTTCTCTCTAAGCCCCCAGTCTCTTAAAGAGCCCCCCCTCCCTTCCCAGAGAGGAGTCATCTATGCAGGACCCCTCTCCACACAGGTTTCGTGAAGGTATGACAGTAACACTGCACGAGAAGACCTCATGTTTACCACTAACACACTGTCAGATGCTGCCCGAAACCAGCCAATAGAGTTCTATTAAGACAGTCCACGAAGTTCACTCCATTAGAACTAGTCCGTTTCCTCTGCTTATTTTTCCAATAAGCAATCCTGGAAGTATATTCATATTTATTCAGCACAAGAACTGCATTTGTCGTACATTGTTGTTTGCCGCTTGCTGAGAAGCCCCTAAGCTTTTACAATGTTTGAAGGCCTCAGTGTTCCTCATTTCAACACTGCAGTACATCCTGGAGATTTAGAGAGGATGTTGTAGATTTGCTTTGGTTCCCAAAGAGAAGCTAGCAGAACATATGGCAGGCTAGACTGTTCATTCTTCTGCTAGGTACAATGACAAGTCAACATTTTAAGTAGATTCCGAAATCTATTTTTCTATTTAAAAATATGTATATATAATTCTGAAAAGCTTGACATTTTCTAATGAGAAGTACACAAGGATATGCTTTGGCTTAAACTGTGCTTAGTCAGTTTGCTTATTTCTGACACATTTTCAAGGCTGCTGGAACAGAGCTGAAACTGAGATGGACTGGATGGAGAGAGAGTGACAGAGTAGGGTAGGAAGAGAAGAAGAAAAGAGAGAGAGAGAGACGGAGATACTGCGTCACTCCCGCAGACTGTATCCAGTTGCTTCGGAGACAGTTACAATCTGCGACTGTCCGATTCCTTTTGTCTGGTTAAAGTGAGACGGCTGAAGTTCGCAGGGAGACGGAGACAGGGGCTCATCTGGCGTGGCAGCCTGTCAGAGAAGCCCTCTGCAGACAGCACAGAAGGAAACACTTCTACCAGGAAATTGCACCTGGCTCTCAACTAACGAGAGCAGGTGAGGGGGGGGGGGGGGGGGGGTGGACGGGGTGGACGGGGGGACGTTCAAGAGCCTCGCTTTAAAAACCAGAGCTCTCTCCCTACCTACAGTCCTCTGTGTGCTTCTTGTTTTCTCTCTCTCTCTCTTTCTCTCTTTTGTCTTCCTCTCTGTCCATTCTGTCGACCTCCCTGCCTTCTCTCTGCCTGTCTGTGTGTCTGCCTGTCAGCTGTTTGATGTCTGTCTGTCTGTCTTCCTGCCTGTCTGCCTGCCTGCCCGCCATCACTTCTCTGCCTGTCTGCCTCCCCTATTTCAACTCAGTCTCACCTCGTATGCCGCCATCGGTCACTTACAGTACATTCTCTCTTTCTCTCTCTGTCTCTTTCTCTCTCTTTCTTTCTCTCTCTCTCTCTCTCTCTCTCTTTCTCTCTCTCTCCCTTGTTCAGATATTTGGTCTCATAATGTGTTTCAGTCCTTCTCTGGATCTTTTCCTGCTTTATACTGAATATTCAGCTCTCACTGTTTCTTTTATTCTCACTGTCTCCCTCTGTGTATCTCACACACACATATTCACACACACACACACACACATCAACTGTTTCTCACTCTGCTGAGAGTCGAAGGCACAAATTAGCATAAAATAGCAGGCCATGTTTGCATGAGCTCCTTTCTGTCAGCCAACCACCAAGCATCTCTGACCACACAAACACACACAGACGCACACCCAGCTTTGTGCCAGTCCTGCCCCAGAACAACAATCTCACAGTATTCATCTCTTCCACTGTCATGTCGCACTTTATGCTGTCTATTAGTCTCTCCATCTTTTCTTTGCTCTCTCTTTCTCTCTCTCTTTCTCTGACCCAGAAGCATGTGGCGCTGAGAGGACCAACAGTCCTCTTCGTTTGCCCATGGAGACCTCCACATCAGCTAAAAAAAGACCCACTCTCCAATGGAGGAGAGAGGAGAAAAACGAGAGAGGAGAGGGGTAAAGATAGATGCTGGAAAATGGGAGCGAGATAAAGTGTGTGAGAGAGTAAGAGAGAGGGAGAGAGAGAGAGAGAGAGCGAGAGAGACAGAGAACATCATTATGATGGATAATTCATATGGAATTAACCTTCTATAGGTGCCTTGGCCCTAACGACCTTCAAACTCAACACGACTTCCAACAGCCAGCCAAAGGACTCTTAAAGGACTCTTAAAGGACTCTTAGAGGACTCATAAAGGACTCTTCCACAGCCAGAGAAAGCTGACAAGAGACAACAAGTATCAGAGATGAGGAAAAATAAATAAAAAATAAGCAAACCAGAGGAAGAACACAGGCTTGTTTCTTGAGCTCTGGGGCCGCATTCAGCAAAGCTCCCTGGATCACAGACCCCTGCCTCCTCTCCCTGGATCACAGACCCCTGCCTCCTCTCCCTGGATCACAGACCCCTGCCTCCTCTCCCTGGATCACAGACCCCTGCCTCCTCTCCCTGGATCACATACCCTGCCTTCTCTCCCTGGATCACAGACCCACCCCTGCCTCCTCTCCCTGGATCACAGACCCCTGCCTTCTCTCCCTAGATCACAGACCCTCCCCTGCCTCCTCTCCCTGGATCACAGACCCACACATGCCTCCTCTCCCTGGATCACAGACCCTCCCCTGCCTCCTCTCCCTGGATCACAGACCCACCCCTGCCTCCTCTCCTTGGATCACAGACCCACCCCTGCCTTCTCTCCCTGGATCACAGACCCACCCCTGCCTCCTCTCCCCGTCCCTCTGTCTGTCTTAATAATGCCCTCCAACTAAGACACAGATCTGACAGATAAAAGTATTGTCCTTCAGTGAACCCACCCCACAATGTGCTGTCCGCTGGACCCAAGATGACAAAACACAGGATGAGGTGACGGTCATGTCGCTCAGTGCACTCTGATGACAGCATAAGGCTTTCCCTTAGGCTATTCTGAGGGCCTAATGTGGGGCTGTCATGGTCTGAATGCTGTGTTCAGCCCCTTTGCTGCTCTTTGAGTGAAAGTGATGGACGCTGTGGGCAATCAGTGTCTTCAAAGATAGCCCGGGCCAAGTGCTCGGTTCGGGAAAATCGTTGAAACCAAAGGAAGTTAGTGCGCAATGTATTCTGAGGCTGCTGATACTGGACTTCTGGAATTGGATGAAGAGCTCTTAAAACCAAACCACCAGATATCCCAATTACCACGTCCACCTGTCTACCCCTCGAAGCAACACCCTCGCTCACCACAGTCAGGGTGTTACCCAGGTGTTAAAAGTGACAGACGGGTCACGGAGGTGGAATGAGGGCGAGGAATGGGAAGGGAATCGACACACAGCAAGAGAGAGGTCAGAAGTGACAGCGGGCAGCTTTAAATGATGAGAGGAGTCCGACTAATTCTGTAAAAAGAAAAATCTCATTAAGTCTAGATCTGTATCTACTGTAGTGGAACTGTGGATATGGCTCTGGTGCCTCCAAGCTGGCTGTGAGGCCCATGGTGCAGGGGGGAAAGGTGGCCCCTCTGCTGGGTGTCTTTGCCAAGGGCTTCTGGAGATGAATGTAGCAGCTAACAGCTCAGTGTCGAATCGAGGAGCGACACACTAGCTGACCTCTCTAGTTCTTGTGTCTCTGACAGAGTTACAAATTATTCATCCCTTGCATCTTTTAAGCATGACTTAGACACATCCAGTATCCAGTATCCAGTAATATGCCACACAGCAGCGAAACATCCAATCAGAATGCATGTAGTCCGTCCCAAACGACCAGTGATCAGTGATTGGTTGGTCTGAGGCGGCGTCTTACCTGCCAATCAGGAGGAATTCCCCGGACACGCCGAGGCGTCTCATGGCCATGAGGAGTCCGCGCACGGTCATGCCCTCGCAGAAACACACGACCACGCGAGCTTTAGGAAGACGCTCCCTGAGCTTCCTCAGCAGCCGGTCGAAGTGCTTCTCCCCGGCGTTGCTGTAGATCTTGTCAGAGTGAGCGATGCACAGGCCCTCCTGGGACGCCAGCTCCTTGAAGGCCTCCATGCCGCTCTCCCCGTAGTTTCCTGAGGAGAAAAGGAGCGGGAAAAATGCAGGAAGTGATGTCACTTCCTCATCGCAGAAGACGTACAAAATGGCGGATGGACAGGCGCTGCGGTTCGACTGCAGAACGCGAGGGTATTATTGGCCGTTTTTTGAGTGACCCAGAAATGTGGTCCAGCATTCAAATGAAGATGCAAATGCTGAGCTTCCCTGTCTCACAGAGGCAGTGGAGGGATGAGCTGTGATTGAAGAGGACCCAGATTGTGGAGAGAGTCTGCTATAACCACTGGTCTCCCCTCCAAAGGATAGCTGGGTCACAACTCCTCATATTGGAAACAAATTTTTCAACCTCCAGCACTGAATTATACATCACCCCCAAATTTGGGGCTTTTCGTGAAAAGCAGCCACACATACACCTCACACACACACAGGCACACTCACACACACACACACACTGGCCAGACTTTCAAGGCAGTAATTACGATAGTAAAGGCAGATAATTCCAGTCCCATACCTATGACAGTGAAGCAGTCATGTTGTATATGTATATGTAATAAAGTTTAATCGAATCTAATGTAATCAAACAGGAAGATAGGGGACTTCTAACTGATTGAAATCTGGGTTTTAGAACTCCCCTAGATCTACAGACATCATGTCCAGATGCGATTTTAACAGGCTGAAGGGCTACCTACCTAGTATCATGTTTCAACGTAGAGCGTGCAATTTGTCGCATCTTAGGGACGGTTAAGAAGCTTTCAAACATATTTGAATATCTATGCTGCGATCCTGTTCGTGGCATCATGGGCACAGCCAGGGGGTATTCAGGCTAAAGACCAGAGGTGTTTCGTCTGCTGCCAAAGAGGTTTGCCTCGCTCTCTCTCTGTGTACAGTCAACGGGTTTCATTTGACCACAAAAGAAAGGCGCTGAACTGGCAACAGTCTAATGCATTTACTTTGGCACAATAATATAGACAGGGCCATGAGCTGGTTTTTTCAATAGTCCTTTGATGATATTTTTCAATTGCCTTCGTGTTTTTTCTCCTGCTGGAAAATGAATCATGATATCCAATTATGTTTTTCTCTTTCCGTGGGGGCTGGGCTGTGTGTGGGCGATGGTTGGGTGTGTGGACAGAGGAGGGTCAGGCTGGGAAAGGGGGGCGGAGGCAAGGGGGGAAGGGGGGGGCTTGCATTGATGTCCATCTGATTCCGGCCACTTAGACCCATTTGGTACATTCCGCAAGATTGATGCTAATCTTGCCAGGTAATTTATGCAATCGCAAGCCCCTGGCTGTTGCTAGGGGTAACAGGCTGCATTTCAACTGTTTGAAGTAGTGTAGAAGAGAGAGGAGCGTGTGGTGGCGGTGGGCAGACCGCGGTGACCCCCCCCCCCCCTTCCTCTCTCTTCCTCCTCCCTGAGCTGTTTGGAGGCTGCATGGAGACTCACATCACCTGGATACAACAGAGGGGCACATCCTACACATCATCCACAGACACGAAGGTCAATTCATAACGAGTGACCAGAGATCCAGTTCGCACGTAACCCTAATTAGACCAGCTTCATCCCCGGCAACCTTGGACTCCTTTGCATGCAGTAACCCCTGACTCCATCCATCCCGTCCACATCCTGCTGTCCGTTTCACCAAACAAGAGATGTTCAGGGCGTTTGTGACGTTCTCGTCTGTTTTGTTTTTGTCACATGCGATTCTTTCGTGTGGATGCCACGGCATTGCATGCTTTTAAAGTCAGGCATCATTATAGTGACCTACAATTACTCTTGCTGTGAGCCACTAGTTAAATAATCCAAATTTGGCCAGACATATACAGTAGAAGGCCCTTGTTAGAACCATCTGGAAAAGCAGTGTTTTCTCTCTCCCATTCCATAGCTTAATATGTGTTCTACAGTAATTCCCTAATGTCATCCCATGAAAGGTATCGAAGCAGGAAGTGAGTTAGTTCAGTTCCCAGGGGCTTCCTCCTGGGCCTGGAGCAGGTCAGAACCCTGGTGCCCCCTAGCTTTGCTTCAGGGCATTGCAAGTAATACAGACATCCCATCTCCCTATTAACCTACAATGACATTTAATCATTTAGCAAACACTCTTATCCAGAGCGACTCACAGCAAGTACAGGGACATTCTCCCTGAGGCAAGTAGGGTGAAGTGCCTTGCCCAAGGACACAATGTCAAGTTGCCTCTGCCGGGAATCAAACTCACAACCTTCTGATTGCTAGCCCGACCCCCTAACCACTAAGCCACCTGACTCCTTTCCCTGACTCCAACCTAACAGTGACCTGGGAACTAATGCGAAGCCTGCCTGGCACGTTACGACATCGATATCTCAAATCTTATCCCCAATGTACTACATTTCCCAGGGTTCCACAGGACAAGCTCTGGATCTAGATGCTGCGTAATTGTCCATTGAAAACCTTTATCAGGTTCATACTGACACACCTTAGGCAGGCTTAGACAGGTTCCTCTCATCGAGACTTACTACTGTAGACCATAAGAAGTCACACAAAACTGGGTTTGCGTAGACTTGGGGTAAGAGAACAACATGGCCCCCTGCACGGAGAGAAGCAGCGAGTTGGCCTATTTAATATGGAGGGTCTGATTGATTCATTAAGGCATGCTTAGATATGCAAATAACGGAGATGGCACACTCCCCTTGTTGTTTTCTAATGGAATAGCATTAGCATCTCATTGAACATGGGAAAGAGGGACGATAGAGTCCTGCTGACTAATTACCTTTCCCATCTAACCCACGATCTGGTTTCCCATGATGTGAATAGATGCAAATAGAACCCATAACAGCCCACGTGACAGTGCAAACAGAGAAAATGTACAATAATTCAAATTGTGGGTAGAATAGATCAAATATGTGTATCTATTGTCTCTATGTGTAAAAGAGAGAGAGAGAGAGAGAGAGAGAGAGAGAGAGAGAGAGAGCAAAAGAGAAACCAAGAGAGAGTAAGAAGGGTAAAGACATATAGAATGAAATTACTTCTACATGTTTATTGGGCAGTTTGTCACAGCTCACTGTATATATGACTGAGATTCCGATTGGGTCTGTCTAGAGAAGGTTATCAGTATCATATGCTCTTAACTGGGGGTGCAATAGTTCCCTGGTTCAAGTTATGTCACTGTATAACGGGGGCACGTGTTTCTCTCGTGTGGAGACGGAAGGAAATTCGGAGTCCTGGTCGTTTGATGCAGTTAGGCACCTTGACAAACTTCATTATGGGAAGGTTAACCGACTAGACAAATTCCACTTGACAACTAGACAGAAAACTCTCGAAATCAGAGCGTCTAAGGCCTCATATATCCACGCCCACCTGCATCAGTTGTGTTTTTGCGTTGTGAGTGAGCAGTGACCCACCTTCGGTGTGCACCGCTGACACGTAAGTCCAGTTGTACCGTTTGACGATGTCGAGCATGGCGCGAGCCTGCAGCGTGTCAGAGGGCACCACGCGCAGGAAGTACTGGAACAGCGTCTTGTCGCTCAGGTCGATGCTGGTGGCCGAGTAGGCGATCTGCGGGATGTTGAAGAGCTGGAGGAGGTTCTGCACCTGGATGGCCACGGAGCTGGACCCCGGCCCGATCACCCCGGCGATGGGCTTCTTGGTGGGGGGAGGCTGGTTGGAGGGCGTCCCGTCGATGCACCACTTGGACCCGTCCTTGTCATCCCGGATGGAGATGAGGGAATCCCGGATGAACTCGATGCTTTGCTCCAGGGCCACGGAGGAGTGCCAGCAAGAGTCTCGGATCTCGCAGCCCAGGCTGATGTTGGGGAGCAAGTGGGGGTCGGCGTTGATCCGGTCCAAAGTGTGGAACATGGCTTCCACCCTCTGGATGCCGTACTGCTCCCGGATTTCCCCGCACTTTCTCTCGGCCACTTTCTCCGCGGACGGCTGGTGGTGGACGGAGAAGAGGGCGCCGATGATCACGTCGCCGTCCATCCGGGCCACGGAGCGGGACACGGCCCGCGGTACGGCCGCCCTCTTGTAGACATTGCCGCTGTGGGACAGCACGAACGCATCGAAGAAGAAAGTAGAATAAAGGCAGAGGGCTGCGAGGGAACCCATCTTTAAGCGTGCGGTGTTCCACGTCGCGTGCACGGCGCCAGCATGCTATCCGCTCGTGGGCAGTTGAGCAGGAGGTTTTGGCGGGTCTGTCAGTGTGTATCCACGTTTAACCCAGTGACCACGACGCGAGAGCGCGATGCCTGGACCGTATCCACACACACCTGCAGAGAAATCCAAACAGACCACTGTGAAATGCAAATCTGTTCATTTTGCATCATCTGCATGATTTCTGTTGTTATTTGCACTATCTGTTCATTTTGCGCATCTATTCAAAATGCTTATCTGCACATTGCATCGTTTGCATTAACTGTACATACATGCAACTCTGTAAATTCTTTAACTGTACATTTGTCCTCACCTTCTGTACATACTGTGTATATTCTGAGCATACAATTACATTTATATTCTGTTGTAATAACTGTTTTGCACTTCTGGTTGGATGCTAACTGTATTTCGTTACCCTGTACTTGTACCTGTGTAATGACAATAAAGTTGAATCTAATCTCATCTAAAACGAACAAGACAGCCACGTAAAATGTCTGCCTTTTCTCACTTATAAACGTCAGCCGTCTCCCTGATTTAAGGGGATACTAAGGGCCTACATATGTCAACATCAATCCGTAGTTGATAATAAAATGGGTCAAGTGTAATTTTGATAGTTCCCCTCCAGTATTAAGGATGCTATAATATCCCCCCCCCCCCCCCCCCCCCCCCCCATATGTCCGTTGAAGAACAGTGTATTCCAGCACCAAGGACAGCGCGCATGCAAACCGTGGGGAAACGCCTTAGAACAGGTGCTTGAAATGAGCTAGAGCAGGGGTAGGGAACCCAGGTCCTCCAGAGCCACAGACCTGAAGGTTTTGGATGTTTCCCTGCTCCAGCACACCTGATTCTAATGAAGGGTCATTATCACAATTAGAATCAGGTGTGCTGGAGCAGGGGATCATCTAACCTTCAGGACAAGGTGGTTCCCTACCCCTGAGTTAGAGGCTGTGTCACTAACTTAAGGGAGAGGCTGAAATTAAGTCATGCATCTATTGAAATGGGATCCATGAAAACATAGCCTCACCAACAACTATCTATATTTGATTACACTGACAGGATATCACTACCGTATCTGAAGTGTTTTAGGACCCTAATTGAACATCGATTTTTTTTATCACAGATTTCTTGATTGGCTGAGATTTCCTTTTAGTCCAACACCACACTGGCTTATTTCACCCTCATTTGCAAGAGCGCAGCACTCACACACATTCCGTGAAATAGGTTGCATCGAAAGAGGCAGCTTGTTCTAGGCTACAGCGTGAGGATGGCAACACGCACTTACCTGCTTTTATCTGACAGTCTTACGACCTCAACCTACATAGACACGGTCTATATTCCAGCATCATGCTGTCATCCTGTGTAGGAATGTGGACTGGAAAGAATTTGAGACGTACCTGAATCCGCGAGACATGTCGCGTGTCTTCCTTCGTCTTCTGTGCCGCGCGGTCCTCGGATGTGATACTTGAGTTTGTATTGCTCCACCAGCGGACGTTTTCTCTCTCCCTCTCTCTCTCTCTCTCTCTCTCTCTGTCTCTCTGTCTCTCTCTGTGTGTGTGTGTGTCTCTCTCTCTCCCTTTCTCTCTCTCTCTCCTCCAGTGAGAGCGCTAGAGCCCTTCACCCCTCCTTTTCGTCCTCTCTCCCTCTGCCACTTTTTTTCACCACATCTCAAAAACGGGGTCACATAAACTGCAGCTTTAACAAGGCAGCCGTTTAAGAAGCAGCAGGTCACTTATTTATAGATGATCATTGTCATTTTTCAGATGGGGGGTTAATCATCTTGATCCTGCATTGTGCCGCCATTGAGCATTGCGATGAACAGATACGACTGGAAAGATGGATGATGTGGACAAATCAGTGTGTGAACGCCCTCATTTTTTTTGTCGTTGATGGTTAACGAGGTAACGTAGTGGAAGTCATCATTCAAGCACGTGCCTTTGCAGTAGCGATGAGACGATTGAAAATATCTCTGATTCATGCTGGTTGACGTCAAAGTACAGGGGCCCAGAGGCCCAGACGAGAGAGTTCTCTCTTACAGAATGATCACGCGTTAGTTCCTAATCCTATTGAAGCATGTATGACTCAATTTAATTGTAAAGTAGTTTTCATACTGGCAGAATTTAGACTTTGACAAAAACAACTAGAAAGACGGATTGGGGGGATAAACTATTAAACTATGTCTGTGAAAAATAATAGACAAACCAACAATTCTTAAAGCCTTGCCTGGGGACCAGCGCAGGCAAGCAGCAGGCGTTCAATAAGTAATGCATTGCCTCCCATCTCACACGCTCTCCAAATGAAGGTGTGAAATAGCATATATACGAAAGGACAGAGAGAGATACACATGGCTCAGTGGTTAAGGCGTTGGGCTAGCGATCAGAAGGTGAAGAGGTCAATTCCTGGGCAAGGCACTTCACCCTATTTACCTCAGGAGGAATGTCTCTGTACTTGCTGTGAGTCTGCTAAAAGACTAAATATAACACTGTACAGACAGTGACAGAGAAAGATAGTGTGGTTATTTAATTGATATATTGTCTTCTCATGGAAGACTCCCATCTGCTCCATTTCAACCATTACCAGACCAATGACATTCATGCAGATTCATAAAATCTGAATGATAGTACGTAAGATTTTTACTTAACATGAACATAGTGCATGACTGACTTAATCAATAGTAGTATTGTAATATGTGAATAGGTATACCACATTCATAGCCTTAACACCTTGTCTCCCAAATTGAAGGTTTGGATGGACGAATATTTCAGCACCATGGACAGCGTTATAAGAGGCCTATGCTTTATATGTCAATCATGTCGTCTCCTCTAAACGGAATACTGCAATTAAGGGTAGAATATGCTTTCCATTAACAGTTTAAACACCACATCCCCTTTTCTTTATGACTATCACTACTTTAGAGTCCAACAAGCATCAACCGTATTGAGACCTGTTACAATTTTTTTCATGTGTGAATTGACGTTTCAGTGAAACAATCACGCCCTCGTGTGGTGAAATACAGTATAAAGATAACGTGAGAATGACCCGAGTGAAAGACAGGCCATATGGATGACGATGACGTGTCCCCTTCGTTAACGAAGTGAGTGAGTTCACGTGCATCCCAACGGGAGAATCCCACGATGCATTTCCAGCAGATGCGCCCCTCTACACCGCAGGGCACGCCGATCATCCTCCCCTGCTCGATAGGGTCCAAGAGAGTCGTGAGTCAGGACCACGAACTCGCGAGCCCCGGGGTCACGAGTCTGATGTTGATTCAGATTAACACAGACATGTTTGAAAGACAGAGACGTGGTGTTGGAAGCGGCCCTATACTTCAGGGCTTTGGGGGGGGGGGGGGGGGGGGGGGGATGCAAGGAGTTCATGCGCGGCCAAACTCGGCCTTGGGCTTACTAAGTACCCCCCTGTGAAAGCTCATCCATGACTGGCGTGCGGGGTTTTCGAATGGATACGCGCTACGGAGGACCATCGCCAAGGAACAGATGGTCTGCCCACGTGTCCAGTAAAACGACATAGCTCTGGAAAGATGGAACTACCCCTGCGGTGTTACCCTGAAAATAACTGTCACTTTCTTGAACCAAGCAAGGGGGGGGGGGGGGGGGGGGGAGGTTGTCATGGATTGATTTGCTGTCCTCCAGCCCCTGTATTTGTCTCGACACATTGTGTGAATGTAAACTATGCACAGGTTATTATAACTTTGTGCACTAAATAAATGTCTACCCTACATGCCTTTGCTGAATGATGTTTATGCATATATTTAACTGTAGCATGCATTCATGAGATGTTATGCATGATTCGTGATTATTTTGTACCGTTTTTACCTTTAGGTTAGCTTCTAAATGATCTAAAAATGATATTTAAAAAAAAACTCTTCCAAACTATTTGTCTGCTTGCTTGAGATATATACTTGCTTTTGGCAATTTGCATTTAAATATAGACACGATAATGTAATCATTTGTATGGTAGCCTTTGGCATTCCTTGCTCTAGTTCGATGCATAATATCCCGTGCGCTGGTTTGTTGAGGGTCAGATCAACGTGTTTATATGACGTTCATCAGTTCCTGTCAGTGATTCCCCTCTCCTCGCGTTCGTTTGAACCTTTTTAAGTAGGAGCCTGACATTAAAATGCTACTTATTACACAAACACATAGCCAGCAACAGTTCTTTAAATGTTGCATTATAATGACTGCGTTGTCACACCGTTGCGAGTCCGGGGGATTGCGCAATAGCCACGAACGCACGCGTCTCAATTCGTTCTCCGTCCTCGCGCTTTTAACGAGACTGTTCTCGCAAAGACGCTTGCGTTCTTAACGTTCTTCAGATTGATAAGCAGCCAATATGCCTTAGACATATTGCCCTACACTCTCATAACTGGTTGTCGCAATGCATGACGTGTACAACTGGTTGAGAGGGTGAACCGGCGTGCAAGAGCCTCTGAACAAGTAGTAAATACCTCTAGTGCGCAAGACCGGACGAACCTTAAATTATGATTTTTTTCTGGTTTGATGTTGAACATTTAATTCGTACATTATGTAGTATTAATAATAACACAGAGAAAAAAAATATGATATAAGATAGTTTTGAGAACATATTTTTGAGGGGGTGGGGGTTGGGGGGAGCAAACGATCAAGAGCCACTTTATGATGATAATACTTGGTAAGTTGTATTCACATGAATGTGAACGCCTATCTTCCATTCGAAAACGGATTTAATAATGTACTTTAAAACTTTAAACGGCCTCTCAAGATGGAAAGCTCTGAGAACTATGGACCTCTATAAAGAATGAACTATTCCGAGATTCCTCTTTATATGAACATATATCATGCACATGTCTCTGTTCATAATGTGTTAATGTTTTGTTTGTAAACATAGAAACAATGTTGATCTTATTGTAAGAATGTATGTCTGCTGACAATGTTAATCAAATAAAACAATGACAGGGGGTGCCTGCCATCTATAAAAGAGCTTATCTGCCCGGTTTGCTCCAGACTAGGGGAAAGGCTCACGAGGTCACAAGGTTTATCTTATCTTAAATTAAAGAGATGGAACGTTTTTTTGTTTTTTTTGTGTGCCTTTTTTAAGGACTTAAACTTAAGACCCAAAATAGTTAAAATCAGTACAACGGAGCAGTTACAATCTGACAACGGATAGTTTACAATTACGTTAGATACGCATTGAAATTATACATTTTAACTAATGATAAATGCTCGGTTGTCCACCCTACGACATTAAAATCATTGTCCAATAGGAGCGACTGTGATCTGTCCTCGAGATGGGATCTTGTCAGTCAGACAGCGGTCCAATGAGATCTTGTCAGTCAGACAGCGGTCCAATGGGATCTAGTCAGTCAGACAGCGGTCCAATGGGATCTAGTCAGTCAGACAGCGGGCCAATCACTGAGCAGTAGCAGTTGGCAAGGCAGAGATTGAATGTCTTGGATAATATTTGATAAACTTCATTAGTGACTTTAATGGATCCCGGACAAGAAGCGAGCTGGTAACATAGTTTACAGTGAGGATCAGATCAACGACACGGTATGTAGCCTCAGATAGTTAGGTTAGGTAAGGGAAATACTAATAAAAAGGGGAAAAGTTCTGTAGCTTTGCTAGCTAGTTTGCTAGCTAGTTTGCTAGCTAGTTAGCTAGTTTGTTAGCTAGTTTGTTAGCTAGTTTGTAAGCCAGTTTGTTAGCCAGTTTGTTAGCTGTAGAGAGCTTCTGATGGGACATCTGAGTTCTGTCGTCATTTACGATGCGACACGGTACAACAGTCATTTAAGCAAAAGTATATCGATTCTTAGCTACGATTGCTGGTTAACAATAACAAATCACATTTTTACTACTTGTGTCAGTAATCTTCTTATTAGAATACAGCTAGATATCCGAACTACGTTCATTAGATCGCTAGCATTAACGATAGTCTAGTGTCAATGTCTTAGTTCGCAGGCTTAGCTAACTAAGCGTTAGCTTGCTTCATTAGACTGTGTGTATCATTTGCTGGTTGACAAGATGACTGTAGCCCAAGGGAGCCTAAAGCCTCATTTCCTGAAGTTGTAAACCAGTGTAGCTCTCTTGCTGTCGATACTTGATGGCTATTTAGCACAGTAAAACAAACTCCCGTCTAATCAAATTGTTGATGTTATGTGCATTTGATGCCGCATGTATCTTACCAAATCACACTCTTATTGATGAATATATAACCTTTAAAACTACGTAGTAGGCTATACACAAGTAGCATTTCATGTTGTGTACTATTCTAACAAGAATCAACAGACGATTTGAAAAGGCATATTTTGTCTTTTGTAGTGCGGTGGTCCCCCTCACTTCAACCCTCGACTCCCCCCTGAAGATGGAGCAACATCATGCCCACTGTGTGACCTGCGTGAACCAGAGGTGCATGACCAGACCTGAGCCAGGCATCTCCTGCGACCTGGTGACCTGCTCCCTGGTCTGCGGGGCTTCCTACCACGCGTGCAAGGGTGGCGAGCATCGCCTCCTCTGCTCCCTGGAGAGGGTGCCCTGCCTCAACAGGGGCTTCGGCTGCCCCGCCACCTTGATACGCAACCGGATGCCGGCGCACTTGGAAGTGTGCCCTGCCGGAGTGGTGTGCTGCACCATGGAGTGGAACAGGTGGCCGGTGAGCTGCCTGGATTACACCTCCTACGAGAGCCTCAGTCGGGGCGTGGAGGAGGAGGAGCAGCTGGACATGGCGCTCGCTCTGCAGGACCAGCGCACTCTGCTCGAGTCCCTCAAGGTGGTTGCCATGGCGCCCACCATGGGGAGGAATCCGCCGGTCGTGGAGAGCGAGAGGGACAGTTTATCAGACGCCGTCGAACCCGCGGCTAGCTCAGCGGCTCCGCCCCCTACGGCGTCGGCCGCCCAACCTTGCTCCTCCCTGGCTTTGCCGGCGTCGCCGTCGCCGACCTCGGCGAAAGAAAAAATTGCCAACGGGATTAACGGTTTGAACGAGGAGCAGTACAGCAAACTGTACGAGGCCACTGTGGAGACGGCGAGAAGTCTGGCAGCGGCGTTGGACGTCCTTAGCAGCGCTAACGTCCCAGACAACAGCCGTCTGGAACTTGTTAACGAAGGAGCCGTGGTCCAGGACAGTGAGGGCAGCAATGGGGCTCTGGAACTTTCCAACGGCCTGGAGTCTAAAGCCCCCGTTAGCGAGGGAGTGGGTGTGAAGGAGTGTTACGGTCAGCTCCACCAGGCCACGGTGCAGCTGAGGCGGAGTCTCGTGTCGGCGCTGGGCGTGCTGGGAAACACGGTGAAAGACACGGACCCAATTAACAGAGCCCTGTCCGACTTGAGGGCGGAGCCGGGCTGCAGCTCCAACCAATCGAAGCCCGGGGCCCCATCGGACGTGGGCGTGAACGCCGGCATGGTGGGGGTAACCCCCGCAGGCAGCGGAGTTGTTTGCCACGCTGTGGTTGTGGAGGTTGCTGATCGAGTGCCTGAGCTTTCAGGTCAAGCCATGGAGCTTTCAGCTGAGGTCAGGGACAAGCAGAGTCTATGCAACGGTTGTTTGGATGGGAGGTGGAGGGAGAGCAGGGCAGAGTGCCACCCCTCAGAGGTAGCACATAACCCACAGGAAGGACCTAGCAGGTCCTTTTTCGAGCCAATCTGTTCAGCTGTGGTGCAGGATGGAGTTAGCTCTGTTGTTTCCCATCCCGAGCCCCAGCCTCCCGCAAGCCTGCCTCTAGCACCTCCCTTGCAGGTGCAGCAGGAGACTGCACAGCGGGCAGTGCATGTGGTCTTGGAGGACAAGGGGTCTGAACGCAAGTTCCAGAACCACCAGCTTCCTCGAGGCCTAGGCCAGTACGCCCTGTGTAACGGGCGGAGAAGTCTGTTCTCCGACCGGTCGCTGAACAGGTATAGACCCAAGATGGAGGACAAGTCAGTGGATACGTCCGACCTGGAACAGGAAGAGGACCCGATGGGCCTTGGGGAGATCGACTTGATCACCGCAGCCCTCCTGTTCTGTCTGGAAGAGTCCAGAGAGTGCCGCAGGATCTCCGACACGGTCTACGTAGACGGCTTCCACGTTGACTTCGGCACTCAGACCTTCACCTTCCCTGCTGCTATCCTGGTGACCAGCACCAGAGTAGGAGATGTAGCATCAGCGTCTGCCTGTGACCATGCCGCACCCCAGCTCTCCTACCCCAGTCCCTTCCGTACACTCCGTCTTGACCTCGTCCTGGAAGAGGTCCCTCAGATCCGGAACATTCCCTCCAACCGCTTCCAGCACATGTTTTCCTTTGTGTGCGGCCAGCTGTTCCGCAGGGACGAGTACTCGTCCCACTTCAAGAACGTCCACGAGGACATCCATGCAGGCCTCAACGGGTGGATGGAGCACCGCTGTCCGCTAGCGTACTACGGCTGCACCTACTCCCAGAGAAGACTGTGCCCTTCCACGCAAGGTTCAAAGGTCATCCACGACCGGAATCTCAGGTCGTTCGGCGTGCGGCCCGGCCCGGACGACGAACACGCGAACGTATCCCAGTCGGACCAGTTCAGCGGGCTCCCCTTCGAGATCCTGCGGCACGTGGCTCGATTCCTGGACGGCTTCAGCCTGTGCCAGCTGTCCGTGGTGTCGCGCACCATGAGGGACGTGTGTTCCAGCCTGCTCCAGGCCAGAGGCATCGTGGAGCTCCGCTGGGAGAGGAAGCGCTACCCGAACGCTAACGGCTCCTTCTCGTGGCAGATAAAGGACAAGGTAAGACGCATGCATGCATGGGATCGATACGTGTTTGTAAACATGAGCAACCACCTTTTCTGGTGTTTGCTGACGTGGTGTCTTTTAGTCACTGCCTTCCTGTCCTCCGCAGGTGTGGAGGTTCAGCACGGCCTTCAGCTCGGTCAGCGAGTGGCATTTCGCCAAGGTTCCCAGCATGTCAGACCATCTCGGGAAGTGTCGCTACAACACGGTGGAACGCAAGACGGAAGCCTTCCCGCTGCCCTCCATGTGCACAGCACGCCCATGTCCCGTACACGGGCGGGGCCTCCTCGAGATCTTGAAACTACACCAGGAGCAACAGCAGCCCTAACCAATACCTAACCTCTCTTAAATGCACCACAGTCACTGTGTCATTGAACACCATAGTTCTGTTGTTCTTGTTGTTAGCTGTGGGTTTATTTTTATTTTATATATCGTATGAACATTGGAGAAGAAGAGCCTTAATGTATGAAATAACACTTGACATGTTTGATATGGTTATAGTGGGTAGCACACTCACCTGCAGTTTAACCATAGGAGGATCAAAAGAAGTACACAATAACATTTACTTGCATGGTGTGGTGTGAAAATTGCGCCCCTTATATTTTCATAACGTGATTTTATAGGAGAAAGAAACACGTCCATAGCAGTTTTATATTCCAGTTAACTGCCAGACACTGTCAAATCTGAAAAGCCTTTTCGGTCACAGTCGCAGAATAAGCAGCTTGTTTGCCATATTGCATCATTTTCGCATAACAGAAGTTATGATCGCACTTTAATCGGATTTGTTAATCCCAGGTCAATCTTATACCCATGTTCAGTAAAACAAACTGTTCTTCCTTGTAACGCCTTTATTGGTGTCATGAAATACAAACGGCTGACGATGGCTTCAGGGTGGATTGAACAAATGTAAACAAGCCAAGAACAAAATAAAAACTAGCATGACAATATCCCAACAATGCATGTCGCTTTACTGCTTAATTAAGTATCAACCTCAAGTACCAGCACAGCAAAGATTCACTATTCAGTAGAGTGTCTATACGTATGATAGACTGTATTGCTTGTGTACTGTAAAAAAAGAAGTACAACTAAACAATCAAAAAAGATTTACAGTGTTTATACCACCAATACCACTTGGACATCCCTATCTGACTGAGGATAGGCCCGATGACGGGAAAAGAAGCCTCTGGTCATTACAGCATCTCTCCAAGAAGATCCTAATATTTAATTCTAGCATCCGATCTAATATCAACTTTTCATAGTAAGGATAGACTTCTCTCCTCTTAATACCCCCTCTCTCTTGGAATGTTTAATACTATTGCATGACATTTGAAAAATCCCAACATTATGTCTAAGGCAAAAGCTTACAGAGCTATTTCACATTATGCTATCAGTGTTAGAACCTACACATTTCAAAAATCTACTTACAGTGCAGAACAGAATTTGACACCAGATCCAAAACAAAAAAATTGCTTAAGTGGCTCATATTGTTATACTGTTCTCAATATTAGTAGGGTTCAAGTAGACATAAGGCAGCTTCAGCTTTGAGTTCCTTGTATTGATGAACTCGCTCAAGAGAGACAAATCATTCTGCAGTTTCTTCTTCATCTGCTTGGGAGTAGACTCGTCAAAGTATTCATCTGGGTATGCTCCAAGGAGAACCTGAGGAAGGAGGGAGAAGAAAAAAGGTAATTGTTCAAGCCTAATGAGAATTGAGAAAGTGATGAGAAAGTTCTGACACTATCTCAAATAGGCAATACTCACAGAGTCATCAACTTTCTTGCTGAGTAACCACACAGACGCCATGTTGTTGACTGACATGCCAACATTTGGAAGTGTCTTCAAGATGGAGTCCATGTCAGACCTTCCCTTCTTGGTTGGAGGAGGGTTGTTCAGAAACAAGGGGTTGTTGGCAATCCAACTGCAGTAGTCAAACTAAAAGCCATACAAGAAAGAAAATGAAAATGCAATTTATGTCATGTAGGTTATAGGGGAAATTGTATGTGATATATAAATGATTAATATATCAACTATATACATATATATGTGCGTGTGCGTGTGTGTGTGTAAATGCCCAAGGTATAGGTATATATATATCCAAAATTACATGTAATGTACACACATACTGTATATATGCATCCTATTAAAATTATTTAGGATATGTCACCTGTCCCATGTTAACAGCATTATGTTGAGCAGACACAAGGAAGATGATCATTGTAATGAACTTGACCAGCTCATCCACAGTCTGAAATGATTCAGGGATTCCTGGAAGACCCAGAAAAGTCAGTTTCACTGAAACATGTCACCTTCAACAATTCCTTCTGAGCCGTTTGCTTTGCCATCAAGATGAGTACCTGACTTGCTGTTTCCAAGAAAACCATAGATGACGATCTCTTGAATCCAGTCCTGGAGCTCAGAGTCCCTGGATACCTCACTGTCAGACAGGTAGTAGTACTCCACCATCCCCCTGACAAATCTAGACAACAAAACACAACATGCAGAATATACCTTCAGAGTTAGAGTTTAGCTACATTTACGCTTTTGTCATTTAGCAGACTCTCTTATCCACAGCAACTTACAGCAAGTACAGGGGCATTCCCCCCTGAGGCAAGTAGGGTGAAATGACTTGCCCAAGGACACGTCATGTTGGCACAGCCAGGGTACCTTCTGATTACTAGACCATCTCGCTAATCGACTGCGCCACATTACTCCAGTTTCAGGTAAATTCCAAACCATCTGATCAGTGTTGCCTCACCTGTTGATGATGCTCCACAGCTTCAGGCCGTCATCTCTGTAATAGTAGTGGGGGATCGACTGCAGTCCTCGTGCAGTAATGTTGTCCGGCAGACAGAGGGCGCTGTAAGTTAATTCTGACAGTGACCTCTTCAAAAGTTCTTGCAGACCGTTTCCATCGATCAAACCCTGAAGAAAACAAACAAGTCAAAAATAAATATAAAGAAATATTCCTATTCATTTAGCAGACGCTTTCCTCCAAAGCAATTTACAGAGTCATTCTCCCTGAGGCAAGTAGGGTGAAGTGCCTTGCCCAAGGACACAATGCCATAGCCAGGAATCAAACTCACAACCTTCTGAGCATAAGCCCAACACCTTAACCACTGAGCTAACTGAATCTACACTAAAATCTAAAATATATAATAATTCTTGTGACACAATAACCTAGATCAGCCTGAATCTAGTTCTGATTCCCATTGATGAAATGTAAATGAATGAATGTCTGTGTGTACGTTTGTTAGGGGTCCATCTGGACTGATCAGTCGTTTCCGAGCGAGGACATTTATCTGCAGAGTGTAACGGAAGTGAGGCGTCAGCATCTGCAATGCAAACAAGAATTATAGTCAGCTATAATGAGGCGGTCACTTTTGACCGGGAACACAAAAGTAGTGACAACAAACGAACACAACAGGAGAATATATATATATATATATATATATATCAATATTTACTTGTTTTTAGCCATGAATCAATGTGTACCATTAGGTATAAGTGTACATTGAAATGTACTATTTTACACAAAATGTACCTTGTAAATGGGGTGTATCACAGGGAAGTTCCGATAGGTTGCCATGGCAAAGACCTCTGCCAACAGGTGGGTTTTCAGTAGATGTTGATTAATCTGATAGTCATTGAAGTCTGCACATCTCAAATATAATTTGGCCAGCAGCCAATCGTGCTCCGAGTCACTAGGCAGGAAGATGGGGCAAAGCTTCGAAGGTACTTGTCCCAGCTGTAAGAAATGAGAATTGTCAACTAACAAAGAGGATCATGTCTATTAAACAGGTTAGCATATTTTTGCCATTAATACTGGACCTGGATAGCAATGGGCAGCAGTTTGTCCTCTGGGTTCTTGTAGAAAAGACAGAAGCCTGGAGTCAGAGGAAGAGGTTCTCCATTGACAACCCTGGTTGGCATACCCTCAAGTTTCTTATAGTCACAAATAAATATGTTCCCTTCCTGTGGGCAAAACAAATGGATGAAGTGTCTGGCATGACACTCGGGCTGCCCGCGTCATCACTCAGTCATACAATCAGTACATATCATTCATTCACACAACTCAGTATGCATTACCTATTTATACATCTCAGTATACATCATCACTCATTCACACACCTCAGTATACATCACTCATTCACACACCTCAGTACACGTTATCACTCTCTCCCTCACATGCACTAGCAGCACAAGCACTCAGGTAGCGCAAGCAATCAATCATGAACACACCTGACTGGGCTAGTGCAAGTTGAAGTTTAAATTCAGACCTTGATCTCCCTGTTTAAGGAGCTTCCATCCTGCAGGAAGGGCTGGACCATGTCGTCAGTGACAGGGAAGTTGGATGGGAGTTTAGAGCAGCGTTTGATCATATTAGGGTTGGTCCCATTAAGGTACTGAGACCCAAAGAATTCATCCTCTTTCCAATGGTTAGCGACGTACTCTGGAAAGAACGTTACGATTTTGGATTTAACATGTAAAAGACATATTGGGGAAATTACATGGGTCATTACAATGGACAAAATGAAAGATAAATTAACGAGAATTAAGGTGTTTGAGGGATTAGTTCATCTACCTGCTATAAAAGTCCTCTTGTTCCAGAAGACCTTCTTCATGTTCTCCAAGTTCTTCCAGTGCTCAGTGGACGATGCCAGACCCTTTAGGTTAAGCTCAGCCAAACTGGAGAAGGAGATTGGACAACAGGAACAGGGTCAGAGGTTAATTCTTGGGGGGATTAAAACATTCTAAAAGGTTAGTTTGTACTTAACCGGATGCGTCAGCATCAAAATACATGTATTTCCAAAACCAAAGTATGCTGTATGTTGAGCTATACACACACACACACACACACACACACAGATACCAATACATGTGTTGTTTATATTCCAAAACATGTCTCACTCCGTATTATACAATAAGGCGCACTGTTTTGCATATGTGCGACGCTCCTCTTGTCACAGGGCGAGCCAAACCATGAAAAAGTGCTCTTTGTATTTAGACAAATACGGTACTTGTCCATTTAGTGGGAATGAACAACAACTCACGCCACAGATTTGGTGTATATGAAGTCCGCAAGTTTAGAGAAGGAGAAGCGGACTTCAGAGGGGAGGGAGAAGGTGTCAGTGATACTGTTGATGTAAGGAACTCCCTTCGCATATTCAGCCCACCTGAAGAATAAAACAAGAGAATGTTTCAATGGGTAAATAAATCACATTTAATTAGGAAACAACTTACTTTAGCCAGGTATCTAACAAAGTAAATTTACTTATTTATTACTTTTTTCATTTTAAATTATTTCCTTTGGAGAGGAAAGGTTAGGAGGCTAACTAGTACCAAGACCAAAGACAGTATACATTGGCCGGAGCAGAGCAAAATTACACCAAATCACTCACTTGAACAGTTGTTTATTTTGCTCCACTTCCTGTTCCCTGTGCTTAACCAGTAAAGGAAAATCCTCCTCAAACACCTTGATGGCTGAGAGATGGTGAAAACACTTAATTTACTTACATTGTTAAAAATAATTCTAAATTGATTTGCAAGACTTTGTGAACAACTGAAGGCTGATATGAATACAAACTCCAGATTTACCTTTCCCCCCCCTGAGCTCTACAAACTCCCCCCTGGAAATCCATCTGTAGCAGGGGAACAGGATGACATCCCCCTCCGGAGTCGTCACGACAATCTTGGAGCAGAACCACTCGTTTTCAGGAAAGCAAAGGTACTGTTCTTTCTCCAGCTTGACCAGGAAGAGGCGACCCAGAGAGGAGGGGCTGGTGACAGTGTAGCTGCTTGTCTGACATACAAGATTGACAATTGTCATTGACTAATAATATTCAAAGGAATAATAATAATATTAAGTCTTCACTAAGCCATGTCTGTGAAGCTGTTACTTCCAAGACCAGGGGTGGACTGGTCATCTGGTATACCGGGCATCGTCCCGGTGGGCCATTGACCCAATGTGGGCCGGTCCGGTCCGCTATGTTTTTTTTTTGTCCTCTAAATTCCCTCCAATTGGGCTGGCCGATTGGCTGCAGAGGGCTAGCAGTGTGTTGCCAGCATCTCTCTGCCTCCACTCTCTGCCTTCACTGCACCAAAATTTGACTGTTGAGTCTCCTCTAGTATGGTGAGTTTATTATTTTTTATGTGTTATGAAATCATACTTAATTTGTGATGATTAGAGACTGAATAATGTATCCAGTTCCCTCTCAGGTTGACCACTTGACATGTGAGAGCCTGAGGAGTTCTTCCCCCTCTGTCGATTTTCAAGGATTTGCTCCCCACATCTCCACTTTTTGGCTACTGAGAAGTCTATGATTTGTTGAGTATGTCTTATAATGTTATATGAATTCATACTTGATTTGTGATGATGAGAGACTTAATAATGTTTCCATGTCTCTTTTAGGTTGACAACCCTATATATGAGAGCCTAATGAGTTTTTCCCTCTGTCCCCCTTTGAGGACCTGCTTTGTCTTCTCCAGCATTCACTGGGCCACTTTTGGGTTCCTGAGCTTATTTCATGTGGTGAGAGGAATGCAATATGTGTATGTTTAAAGGTTTATGTGAAGAAACATACTATATGTGTGATAAAATGACATTTGGTAATTCATAAATGTCTCTTCATATTCTCTGCTTTAGTGTGACAGTGTTTTTAACTAGTCTGTGTTATGTGTATGTGCCTTTTAACTGTTGTGCTATCTGTATGTTTTTACCTGCTGCAAGACAAGTTTCCTCCTTGGGGGACAATAAACTTTAACTGAACTGAACTGTTACCATTACCTCCTGTAAAACAGGTTTTCCTGACCTGATAGAAGTTCTTCTATGATGCTTGAGTGAGTTTATTATGCAACTTGTTTTGTCTCAGATTGAAACAAAAAGTTTGATTATGATTATTTCCTGTTCGAAGATTTTCATATTGATGGTTTTAATTTCAAACATCTGCATATCTTTTAAGTGCAATTAACAGTTATGCAGGTAGACCTTAGAGCTCTTTTGAGACTTAAGTCATCCTTCATGACAGATCTCATCTATTCAGACCTGTGACCCATGTCTTAGACTTTTCACACAGCTATATGTATATATTTGTTTTCTTCCCAATTCTCTATTTATGGTTTCATAATGACCGAGTGAGTTTCAGCTGTAATGCTGCTACTGTCTGTAATATGTTTTTATTTAGATTATTTGTCAGGATTTTTGTTTTGTTATTATTGTCCGAGTCTGGTTTTAACTAATGCTGGGCTGTAATATTTTGGTGTAACCAAAATATTTTCACAGTCACATACTAAAAACTGAACGGGTAGCATAAGGGTTCTTCCCATTAGTCTCGTCCCACCCCTAGTCAAACGTGAAAAAAAAATGAATAAATGTAAATGATGACATAACTTCTGTTGTGATTTGACAAAATAATGAATAAAGATTGATTGATTGCTATAGCTGTCAATTTTTGTCATTGAGTTCATAGTTAAGTGCTTTATTTATTAACTGCTATCAAGGAATATGACTCTCCTTTGTAGTATGCATGAGAGAAGATGCCGCGAGATTAGTGGACTTCTATGTAGTGTCCGCCGATAATGTAGTGGGCTGGTCTGGACAGAAAATGCCAGAACTGAATTTTTGTCCCAGTCCACCCCTGTCCATGACCCAACGTAAACTACTCCTTCTGACTTACACTAGAGTGGTATATAATATATAATTAATATTGGGACTGACCTGCCCAGTTTGGAAATCCCGACCATAGTTGTCCAGGTTTGTGCGGTTACTTTGCCCGTGCGATCCGATGAGTGTGGCATACACATAGTCAGATGTCTCAGACAGTGCCAATTCACCTGTGGTTACCTCTAATTTGTACTCTGCCATGACAGCTTGGTTTAACAATCACTAGAACAAATGAGAAGGAGAAAAAGTATTCATTGCAATGTGTATCTTTTAAACAGCCTGCATCCTAATACGTGGAAAAAACAACTTACCGTTAACACGCGTTCAGCTTTTGCTTTTACGCTTGATCAGGTTGGTTTTGCTTTAGATACTTTCCCAACTCCTTCCCCTTAGCATTACACAATGTTAAAACTAGTTGTTTTACAACATTTGACCTGTCTCTTCTTGTCTGGAGTTGCTGTTCTCCAATAACAGGTTTGACAAGATTTTATCTGAGAAGTGAAGAAAAACTGCATCAGCTTCCCTTTAAGATGGAATGGGTTTCTTTATTTGTCATACTTGTTGTACACAAATCCAAAATATTCCTGTTACAACCCATGCCCTAGTTGTGAATAAAATGATTTTGTTTATTAACCAGCTGATTAACAGAATATAAATGTGCAGATGAGTGTCTTTCTTTAAGAAGAATGTTGGACTGTCCTGATCTGAAGGGAAAGTGTAGTGACAAATTATGAAAGATAGACAAGATAAATTCAGATAGATAAGCATAGATAAATTCAGAGTGACGGTCTCTACTGAGTTAACACCTCCCCCCGGACAGGACAATGAAGCTAGGTGACTTGCTAATTCTATCAATGCAAATGTTGCATACAGACGTGGGGTCTGCTAGTCAATATTCCTTTAGAGGTCCTGACCATCTAGCATATGTTGCTGTTTGACACAATGACACAGACATAACGCCTGGAAGACAACAGGCCCTTTAGAAATGTAGATCACCCCTGGTCAACACAAACAAACTGGTTTCTCCACCAAAAGGTAGAGGGGGTTGGCCACAGCCCCCATTCCTTAGCTTTGGCATTCCCCTCCCCCAGACCAGGACAATGGAGTAGGGGGTGTTTACAGCTGTTTGATGGTAACAAGATATATACACGAGACCTTGGGAAAAACGGGGCCTTGGTTCTCAAGAGATGACCGTTCTCTTTGAGGCTTCGGTCCAGAGCTCTGTTGTGTGTCTGTAAATGTATGTCTTGTCTGTTTCATGTTCCATGTGTTCTTAATTGCAATACTCTGTTCATGTGAAAGGTTCAATACATTTGTATCTAACGAACAACTGAACTTTGTAGCCGTGCAGCGTCTTCCATCAGAAAAGTTGCCTCCACAAAAGTCAGACAGACTTTGAATTTCCTTGAAAATACTAATCAATAGCTCCACTGTTATGCATTATTATGACTCCAAAATCACTCCACACATCAACAGTCTCCTCGTGATGACATGGTCAACAGCAGTTTTAGAGAAAACAGGTTTTGGCAATATTCTGACACAACATCCTGTAATATAACTATGTATATTCTGCAAGAGCAATACTTGTATAATTGTAATTGTATAGCCTGTACATAATAATTTATCCAAGCCTTTGCTTCCCCCTCCCTCTTGTGTGGATTCACTTGCCGATTTTACCCCCACCCCTCTATCCCTGTGTGCACTATTCTAATCTTTTACCTCACACCCTTACCCCTGTGTGATTTTGCGAGACTGTGTGTGGGCCGTTGCTGCGAAGGAGTTTCCCCCGGGATCAATAAAGTATTCTGAATCTGAATCTGAACTACAACAGCAGTTTTGGAGACAGTTGTTTCTTAATTTTCATAAATTGTATTGTAAATACTAATCAATAACCCCACTGTTATACATTATTATGACTAAAAAATCACTCCACACATCAACAGTCTCCTCCTGGTCAAACTAAAACAGCTGGTTTGGAAACTTAAAATAATAATAATTTGGTGAATCTTTATTGCAAATAATAATCAATAACTCCACTGTTATAAAGTATGGAGACTTCAAAATCGCTCCACACATCGACAGTCACCTGACCACAGCAAATACAGACACATTCCCCCAGAGGCAAGTAGGTAGAAGTGCCTTGCCCAAGGAAGTGCCTTGCCAAGAAGTGCCTTGCCCAAGAACACAACGTCATTTTCCTAACCGCAGCTACTTCACTCCCTACCATTCCTGAAGATGTTGATGATGGCAGAAACTGTTGTGTAGTGATTTCGTCTGCAGCTGCTGGTTGTGGTTTTGCTCCCCAACAGTATATATGGACCTCTTCTTACAGAAATATGAAATAATAATAGTCTTTTCACAAATTCTGTTGTGTCAAATCGTGTTCGGTACCAATCAGGTAACATATTGCGCAATAGCTATGTCTAACCATATGCATAAACGTCATTCAGCAAAGGCATGTACTACAAGCACAGAAAAAAGTGCTTCCCCCTTATGCCTGTCTAGAAGCGGCCATGCTCCTCACCTTCAAGAAAGGGGCTGTGAGGCGCGGAAACCGGCCTGCGCTACCGAGTCTCTTCCTCTCCAATGTGCGTTCACTGCACAATAAAATGGACGAACTCCGGATTACCATGGCGAAAAACAAAGACTTCCTTCTCTCCTCGGCTATGTGCTTCACGGAAACCTGGCTATCTGACAAGGTGGTGGACGCTATGCTGGACCTGACTGGATTTCAGCTGCTAAGAGCGGATCGAGACGCGGCCCTGTCTGGGAAGAAGAAAGGTGGAGGTATTTGTTTTTATATCAACCGCTGCTGGTGTGTGGATGTATCGGTGATTATGAGACATTGTTCCCTGACCTGGAATCTTTTTTCATAAACTGTAGACCTTTTTATTCGCCCCGGGAGTTCGCGTCCTTCATCCTGGTTGGTGCTTATCTGCCACCGGGCCCGCTGGTTAAAGAAGCCCAGCGCATGTTAGCAGACCAGATCCTGAAAGTGGAGCAAACCCACCCGGACTCTCTAGTCATCGTCCTAGGTGACTTCAACAAAGGTAACCTCAGCCAAGAACTCCCCAAATACAGACAATTCATAACCTGCCCCACCAGGGAGGGTAACACCCTGGACCATTGCTATACCACAGCCACAAACGCCTTCCATGCCGTGTCCCGTGCTGCACTGGGTCACTCCGACCACGCCATGATCCACCTGATTCCTGCATACAAGCAGAAACTAAAACTCTGTAAACCTGCAGTGAGGACATCAAAACAGTGGACCAGCGAGGCTGTGGAGGAACTCAGAGCTAATCTGGAGTGCACGGACTGGGAAATGTTTGCTGCCGCCACAAACGGACTGGATGAGTACACTGAGGCTGTGACATCATACATCAGCTTCTGTGAGGATTCCTACATACCAACTCGATCCAGGGTGAGTTACAACAATGACAAACCCTGGTTTACTGCAAAACTCAGAAGTCTGAGGTCGAAGAAGGAGTTAGCGTTTAAGTCTGGCGACCGTTACAGACTTAAGGAGGCGAAGAAGCTGTTCAGCAGGGGCGTCAGAGATGCGAAACGACTCTACTCAAAGAGACTGCAAGAACAATTCTCCTCAAACGACTCTGCTCCTGTCTGGAGGGGGCTTAGGCAAATTACCAACCACAAGCCCAGAGCCCCACCCACCACCAACGACTCCCGCCTGGCCGAGGACCTGAACGAATTCTATTGTAGATTCGAAGGACAATCGGACAGCCCCATGCCCCAGCCCCCACCCCCCTCCACCCCAACCAGCACCCCACCCCCCACCCCCCCCCCACCTATCAACACCAACACAATGTTGACTCTCTCCATTCAAGAGAGGGAAGTTAACAAAGTGTTCAAGAGACAGAACCCTCGCAAAGCGGCCGGGCCGGACGCTGTCTCCCCTGCCACACTGAAGCACTGCGCTGACCAGCTGTGTCCTGTGTTCACCAACATCTTCAACACCTCCCTGGAGATGTGCCACGTGCCAGCCTGCTATAAGTCCTCCACCATCATCCCTGTGCCCAAGAAGCCCAGACCAACAGGACTGAATGACTACAGACCCGTCACCCTGACATCTGTGGTAATGAAGTCCTTCGAACGCCTGGTGCTGGCACACCTCAAAAACTTCACAGACCCCCTCCTAGACCCCCTGCAGTTCGCCTACAGAGCCAACAGGTCTGTGGATGACGCAGTCAACATGGCCCTCCACTACACCCTCCAGCATCTGGACTCTCCAAACACCTACGCCAGCATCCTGTTTGTGGACTTTAGCTCTGCCTTCAACACCATCATCCCGGCTCTGCTTCAGGACAAGCTCTCCCAGCTGAACGTGCCCGACCCCACCTGCAGGTGGATCACAGACTTCCTGTCCGACAGGAAGCAGCGCGTCAGGATGGGAACGCAAGTCTCTGACTCCCGGTCCATCAGCACCGGATCCCCTCAAGGCTGTGTCCTTTCCCCCCTGCTCTTCTCCCTGTACACAAACAGCTGCACCTCAAGTCATCCATCTGTCAAGCTCCTGAAGTTTGCGGACGATACCACCCTGATCGGGCTCATTTCTGATGGGGACGAGTCTGACTTCAGGTGGGAAGTGGACAACCTGGTGACTTGGTGCAGCCAGAACAACCTGGAGCTCAATGCTCTTAAGACAGTGGAGATGGTTGTGGACTTTTGGAAGGACCCAGCCCCACTCCCCCCATCACACTGCGCGACTCCCAGGTCAACAGTGTGGAGTCCCTTCGCTTCCTGGGCACCACCCTCTCCCAGGACCTCAAGTGGGAGCTGAACATCAGCTCACTCACAAAGAAAGCCCAGCAGAGGATGTACTTCCTGCGGCAACTGAAGAAATTCAGCCTGCCAAAGACAATGATGGTGCAATTCTACACTGCCATCATCGAGTCCATCCTCACCTCCTCCATCACCGTCTGGTACGCTGCTGCCACTGCCAAGGACAAGAGCAGACTGCAGCATATCATACGTGCCGCTGAGAAGGTGATAGGCTTTAACCTGCCATCCCTTGAGGACCTGCACACGGCAATGTCTCTAAAACGGGTGAGGAAGATTGCGGCCGACTCCTCCCACCCTGGACACTCAGTGCTTCAGCTGCTCCCTTCTGGCAGGAGGCTGCGGTCCATCAGGACTAAAACCTCTCGCCACAAGAATAGCTTCTACCCCTCTGCTATTGCCCTCTTCAACAGGGCCAAGGACTCAGTTTGAGACACACCCCCCTCCAGAATCCCATTGCACTCTGCCACTTTAGCACAAAACACTTTATAAATATATCAGCTTTATAAATATATCAGCTTCATAAAAATATTGGCTTTATAAATATATTAGCTTTATAAATATGCGTGTATTTGCTGGTTCGAGTAGCCTGAATGCACTAGTTGTAAGTGGGATGTCTAAATGAAGCTCTCATGGGGGCAACTTTTGGATTAATATCCAATACCCTGAAAGGGTAACATTCAAACCTTCTCACTTAGTGTGCAGTGGTCTGCCTCCCTGAAGAGATAGGCCTATACATGACTTAAGTTTTCATCTTCATACGTATGGTTTATCACATCGTTAATTAAAATTGGGTCAACGGCCCACCGGGACGATGCCCGGTATGCCAGATGGCCAGTCCACCCCTGTCCATTTCCATTTCAAAGAAGCAATGTAAAAGATATGTTCTGTGAATTCGTGCCTGTCGCTGTATGAAGCTGCGAGAAATCTGATTGAACGTGCTTCGAGGAAGGATTGTCCCTTATCAGCCTCTGTAGGCAAACAAGACACCAGCCTATAGTAAATCATGGTCTCTAAATAGTCATATGTTGTTTTTGAAGCAGACAAGAAACGGACCTACAATCAGAACACATTGAAATGACCTGGAAGCACGCTGCTGCTGGACAGTGCATTCATCCATGAACCATGTTTTACAGATTCGGTGTCATCGTCACCCCGGAGCGCACTGACATGGAGGTGTTGGTGCTGGGGTCTCGTCCAGAGATGGGTCACTGGGACCCAGACAAGGCGCTTCTGATGAAACCCGCACAGGCTGTCCTGTCAGTGCGCGAGCCTTGTCTCTGGATCGGCGACGTGCAGCTCGCGGAGCCGTGCAAAGACAGCCTATGGTTCAAGTTCATGAAAAGAATAGATGGCAATTTCATCTGGGAAGGTATCACTCACCTAGTTCAATTGTTAAAGTTTCAATCTTAACACATAGGCCAAACTAAATGCCATCAACACGGACTTTTAAATCACGAACAGTTTGTTAACGGGAGCTGTTCTGCATAGGCTCATCCAACCTTTCACTTGGTGAGGAAATACTCTAGTACGATGTTACCACTGAACCAGACTCCTAAACAGAAAATTATATAACCTGTGATTATAATCTAAATGTATTAGTATCTCACGAATACTTCTCAACATAATTTTTTTGTTTTTGTAAGTCTCTCATTCTACCACTAGATGGCAGCAAAGACACGTGTTTGGAAACACTCCCGGGAGGCTGCTACTTTGCCTTTCAACATCTCGCCCTGAGGACACACAGTCTGACATTGTTATCTCACACATACAGTGTCCATGCTGCAATCAAACGCAATTTATCCAATTCTAACTGTGAAACCAGAGCCTCTAAGGCTTGGGGCTCCAAACTTACTGTGGGGCCCTAAACAAATGTTTAGTTTGTTGGTTGGATCGGCCAGTCCTGCAGAAAAGCCTTCACTTGAACTATCTGTAAATGCATCAAATGTATATAATGTAAATGTATATAATATGTAATATTTGAGAGTGTGTCACCTGTTAATTCTGATCTTGGCTTGGATATTCAGGCAACGGGTCCCATCATGACCGATGTTGTGTGTTTGACGAGAGTAACCTGGTGGACGGTGTCTACTGTCACCCTATTGGCCACTGGATCGAGGAGAGTGGCCACACAGATGAGATGAAGCATACAACCAACTTCTACTTTGGTGTGGCTGGCCAGCAGGCCATGCATTTCTCCAGGTGAGCAGCCCAGACTCATTAACTCTGTCTTGTTTCTACCTCCGGTCATGTGATCTGAGGTAGGGGTGAAGGCGTTGGTCCACAGACTGACCGTCAAAATCGTTTTATAATGTCTTGCTGTGAGACAGTTGCTGATTGCATTATTCAAATTATAATTCCATTGGGTTTATTTAGGATTGTCGCGATCTGCATTGACCATCCCAACGTTCAGAAGTTGTCTGGCATTTTACCTTTATGAGATTCAGGTGGAGGTTAAGGGTTAGGGTTACTTAACGTTGTGTCCTTGGGCAAGACACTTCACCCTACTTGCCTCAGGGGGGAATGTCCCTGTACTTACTTTAGGTCACTCTGGATAACAGCATCTGCTAAATGACTAAATGTAAATACGATGTTAATGGCGGTCAACCTATCTATACCATTAACGTTTGATGAATAGATAAATAACTTTCAAAAGAGATTGCTAGCCAACCTATAAGAGCATCTCCTCCTCTTCTCCTTGTACTCATGTCGATAAAGTTGGAGTCCACTGTGTATTCTCAGTCACATATTTAGGTCCTCTCCACTCTCTCCAGGAAGTTAAGTTGGACGACACCATCCCTGTCACATGTCAAACAGCTTTTAACGACTCGGGCAAGGTGGTCCTGAATGATACTCTGCAATTTCAGTGACGTTGAACCATTAGTGGTTGGAATGTGTTGCCCCCCTGGTACCTTCTCCTTTCAGGGAAGAACTAACAGTTCCATTTAGGCTTCCAGGTACCTCATAGATGGCCCATCCCGTTTTTGTGTGTGCCAAGTCCATTAGAGGAAGGAGAGATTAAAAGGGTTGAAGACCCTAAATTGATATGGATGTGAAAAGTGAAAGACCTCTAGGAGGTCACTGGTAATATATTTTTATGACAGGCAGATTGTCATCACAATTATCCTCGTCCTATTTAAAATCTGTCACGCTTTCCCCTTAAAAGATGGTGAGATGGTGCTGCGTGTTCATAATGGTGCGTGTTCATAATGGGCCGGGTAAAATTGTGTAATTGGAACAGAGAAATTGCTTGCGCTAAAAGCTTTCTATGTCCTTTGATATCTTTCTGGACAATGAGCCGGAGTTGAATGAGAAGTGAATCTGTGCTGTGAGACATGACTAAAGAGTTTCCCCTCGGGGATTAATAAAGTAATCTGAATCTGAACGAGCCAAAGGGAGTGTGCGTTCACATCCTGGAGCCCAGAAGTACAACGTTCCCCCCAGAAACTACGACACTCCCGTCCCGTATAGTCGTTTCATTCACGTCCCACAAGACGTTTGACCTTTGGTCCTCTGGTAAGGTCTCCTGGACACTGCTGAAAGGAGCCGGATCCTTGGGGGTTTGAGCACGGATCCTGCATGAACATCCGCATGGTTGGCAGGAGCCTGGAGGTTTTAATTTGCGACCAAAGACCTTACAAGGTTTGGTCAAGGACCTGAGTATCAGGAGGTATAATGCCCTTGTATGTCTCCTCAAATAATGGCTTTTTAAATTAGACTTCTAGTCTTGTGTCGTTGTAGCCACTGGTAACACACACCCACACACACCCTCGCACTCACGCACACACACACCCGCACACGCACGCACACACACAGTCTCATTAATGGTTGGGCCAGAGTCTTTGTTTCATTTTTCTGATCCCTGACGCATTTCTACGAGATGTTGACTTTGCCTACATCTTTATAATAAGGCTTAATCTTGTTCATATGATAAAGGATCTATTGGTTTGGATGTTTGTTTGCATTTTGAGAACAAGGATTAAAGCACTTCTTTAAGCAAGGATTTAAGCAGAAGGATTTAAGCACAAGCGAGATCTCACATGAGCTCACTGTAGCATCATCGCCAAAGCCAACAGAAGATATTCACATGAAGACAGACATTGAGTTAAAAAGATACACCTTCAAGGAAATAGGAATTCACAATCGACACAAATGTAAACATCGACATTTCAGGAATGTGTCTCATACGTTAGGCGATACATTCTCTGACTACGTTTCTTTTGTTGTCGCTATAATCCAGGGACGTTTGCATTAAAAATGAAATGTAGTCCTAAGCGATGTCTGGAGGTTAGCGAGGAGCACATTAAGCTTCTAAGCATGTGCTCTCACTGATTTGTCTGTGAGTGCGACTCTGCCCGTAGTTTTTCATGAATACCCAGAGGTGTCTTAGTACCTGTCTGCTGACAGTCTAACCAGAAGGGTCCCTGCGGTCTCACTTCAGGACATCCCTGAGTGACGCCATCCCTTCTTCTACGTGTCACTTCCTTCCGCAGCAGAGTTTATGCATGCTAATGAGTGCTAAATGAAGTCTAGCCTGAGAGTGACAAGGCAGAAAATGAGAGGCAGAGGTCAGGGAAATATCACCACTGGGACAGAATGACGAGTAGGGAGGGAAGAGAGTAATAGAATAGAGGCTCTTCCTTGAAGGGTGACCCTCCCCCCCCCCTTCCCCCCCAAACCCAGTTTTTTTTCCTGCCCAGGAAAATGAGATGAGAGAAAACAGTTTTAGCTCGCTTGCCTGTGGTCTGTCTGGGAGAGCGGTTCTAAAAATACTTCCTGTCACTCTCACCCCTCGCCCCGGAAGGCTAGGCACCTTCACCTCACGCATCCCCACTTCTCTCCCACCTCTCTCTCTCAACCCCTCTGCGCCTGCAAACTTCACTCTGTACTCAGGTTTATTACAATCCCTGCTCCTTCACCCCCCTGTGCCCCCTGCTCTCTAACCCCCCTGTGCTCCCTGCTCCCTAATCTCTGTGTCCCCCCTGCTCCCTAACCCCCCTGTGCCCCTTTCTCCCTCACCCCCCTGTGCCCCCTGCTCCCTAACGCCCCTGTGCCCCCGGCTCCCGAACCCCCCTGTGCCCCCCCTGCTCCACCCTCAGGATCCTACCCAGGGTCTGGCTCGGCAGCTGCCCTCGCCAGCTGGAGCATGTGACCCTCAAGCTGAAGCAGGAGCTGGGCGTTTCCGCGGTGATGAACTTCCAGACAGAAGGGGATGTGGTCAACAATTCGCAAGGCTGCCGGCACAACCCTGGAGAGCCCATGACCCCAGAGACCATGACGCACCTGTACAAGGACAGCGGCCTGGTGTACGTGTGGATCCCCACCCCAGATATGAGCACAGAGGGTGAGGAGGGTTTATTATGACCTACAGAGAAACCACATGTGTCATGTTAATGTTAAAAAGGAGGAACACAATACTGAGGGGAACTTTTCATAGCAGAACATAAGATTCAAAAGCCATGTTGAATAGAAGCAGCCTTTCATAAACACTTGAATAAAAAAAGATGAAATATTTGATATATAAAACAAAAACAAATGAATAGTAGCACCTAACACTCAACCTTGAATACCTTCCTCTTGAATATAACATTTTGAATGTTAAAGTATTGCATGCACCAGTTTTACATCCTTGTCTCACAGTATACTCATTCAGAAACTTCCAAATTCAAAAGCTGTCAGAAAGCTTGACAGTTTTAATGACCTGTCCAGTATATCGAAGATAAATGACAGAGTGAGAAAGGGTCTGACAGCTGCATGTGCAAACCTAAATGCCATTTGTCCCAATCCTAGTTAATCCATCCATAAGGCTCCTGTCCCTTGATTAGTGAGTAAAGTGCTGTGAACTATAACATGGTAACCATGGTTCCCCCTGTGTAAATGTAAACCCTGTCCAGGTAGAATAAGGATGCTCCCCCAGGCTGTGTTCCTGCTTCACGGGCTACTGGAGAACGGTCACACTGTCTATGTTCACTGTAACGCCGGGGTGGGACGTTCCACCGCCGCTGTGTGCGGTCTGCTCATGTACGTCCTGGGATGGAGCCTCAGGAAGGTGCAGTACTTCGTTGCAGCCAGGAGGGCGGCGGTCTACATCGATGAAGAGGCCTTGGTTTGCGCCTGGGAAGACTTTCGACTCAAGTTTGGGCAGCTACGTTCGTCGGTTTGTTGCCCACAGACTTGAGAATGGAGCCCCCTGGTGGTCAAAATGGATATTTGGGAAAGAGGCAATGGTTCTGAAGGTCGTTCAAGCGTGACATGTTGCGAGTTGGAATGCTTTACCAAAATACACTTGCTGATTAAAATACAAGTTGCCAGATGGTCATATAACTAAAAGCAAAATAAACTTCTGCTCACTTCAATTTGATGATAAATGCCTTTTTAGTTGAGTGGTTTACCTATTCTGGTCAATATTCAAGCAGGCTGAAATGATTCGGTTAACTGCCAAAACAGATTAAAGAAGCTATTTATGCTGTTGGGGTGTGTTTCTGTACATACTTTGCTGCTTTCACTTGTAAATATTTTGAATTGAACAATCTTTATTTCAGAATTCCCTGGAGCTTTGTTTGCCTGACATCCTTGGATATTGTATGAGGTTTCTTTGTTCAAACCTCGATTTTTGTTATTCAACAGATTGAAGTGACATTAAAAAGGCACCTTTAAATTCTGTTTTGTCGATAAAACACGGATGATGGAATGAATCCAAAACTCGAAGAAGCGTTCACATGCTTGAATAGTATAGTTTGTAGAATGGGCAATGAACACATTTCTACCAGCGAAATTCGAACAAATAAGATAAATATAAACCAGTCTCTCCTCTCGCCTCTTTTCACCTGATATCTTCTGTGGCAGATTCATCTCCATGTATAAAGGATTACTCCTGAGTCCCAGATTTCACAGAAATGCAGTGTTTTTCATCGTCCAAGGCTGTAAAAGATAATGACAGACTTCTCTTTGTTGTGTAGAGGTCTTAATAAAAAATGTCATTTCTTGCTAAATAATGCAAAACAAACAAAACCATAAAGCAGTGGAAAAGCTGTTCAGCTCCGTCCCTTCACCATCAATACATGACAGACACACCAAACTATTCAGTGGTTCAGATATATTTAATCTGTGTTTATGAATCCATATATTAAAACATACATTTAGGTCTGACCATTTTCTGGGAGAATAAACACTAACAGCTTCCTCTGGCTCACTGCCTGCAGTACTTATTTAGTGCTGCTTTAGTACTGCTTCAGTACTGCTTCAGTACTGATTTAATGCTGCTTTAGTACTGCTTCAGTACTGATTTATTACTGATTCAGTACTGATTTAGTGCTGCCTTAGTACTGCTTAAGTATAGCTTCAGTACTGATTTAGTGCTGCCTTAGTACTGCTTCAGTACTGATCTAGTACAGCTTCAGTACTGATTTAGTACAGCTTCAGTACTGATTTAGTACTGATTTAGTACATGCTGTCTGAGTAAACAGCATTAACGGATCTCTTCTTTGTCCTCACATTCCTCCTCCTGATTTCTGCTCCACCGCACACTCATTCTTTGAATGTGACTTCACAGTTCATCTCACTTCTACTTTTCCAGTAATGGCTGTGTCACACATCTGTTGTTTTTGTCCTAGCTTTGCAATAAAATGAAGTCCCTCTTGATTGGCTAATGGGTATTCAAATAAGCAGGTTCAGGCAGATTTGTTTACAAAGACGGAATTGGAAAAAGCTGTTCAATATTCTAATCTAGAGTCAGGAGGAATGGGAGGCTAAGAAAATCATTTCCATTCTCAGTAACCAGTAGATCACAGAGCCAAATATCACCAATGCTAACTCAGGCATATCAAAGGCTTAGGCTATCAGAGGACTTCCAGAAGGCAGACCTATAGTGTGTCAGTCACAGGGGACAACTACACACCTGGTGCAGAAAATATCAAATGAAAGGCCTCTTATTTACCAGCTATGAAGCAAATTTCTCTTAATTTCCCCCTGAAGTGGCAAGACCATTTTTAATTACTGAGCCAGCCATGCCCTCACTGTTGAAGTGTGCTTGTCTCAAAGACCTGTTCATCATCAGCCTGTATTTCCTATCTTTGTATACACAAGCCATGGAAAAGCGCCCTCCTCTGCTTTGTGGAAGTGTACCGTCTGTATTTTCACGGTGGTATTTTTAGCATGAACTCCCGGCTCCTCACAGAAATCTCACATTCATCTTCGGCGATGCTCTAATAGCGTGGGTCTGTCCGAGTCCAACAGCCATTCATCACCAAGACGGGGCTCTTCTCACCTGCAGATGCCTCTATTGGCCACCTGCTGCATGCAAACACTGCCTTCTATGTATGACTTTCACCCCTGGAGTAGCAAACAGGACAGCCACACTGGCAGGCAGGTGCTCAGAGAACGTTTATGCAGGGAGGGGGCAGCTATTCCTGTGTTAGGAGGGTGGGTGGTGGATTTGATAGATCTTCATACATCACACGGAGAGACATTGAGGCCGTTCTTTTGAGATAGGGTGAGACCCCAGGAACGTCTCTCTCTGTCCTGGCAGGCGGCCATGCTCATATGTGAAGAATTGGTCAAAGACAAAAACGATATCTTCTTGGTAAATAATGTAGTTAACATGAACAACTGTTTAAATGTATATACAGTACACTTCAGATAAGATAACAAATGTTCCTGGGGTAAAAAAAAAAAAAAACTAAAACAAGAAAATTTTATTTTCAGTCAGTTTACAACAACGTTTACAATCTGGCAAGATGTCAACTTCTCGTATCCCAGTGCTGTCAGTAATGCTGGGTACAGACTTGAAGGGCATAACTCCTGTTTTGTTAGCTTGTGTTGTATCATTCAAAAGACAGGGAGCTCAGGTTAAAACACAATTAGAAGTAGAGCTACACAGCAACAGCTTTCAGTCTTAAAAATCCAGTCTTACCTACAGCTGTAAGACTGGTACTGAGAGGTACTGATATTCAGAATTTCTATTCAATATCCAATATTTTATATGTATCTGTCTAACCGATGCATATTCCTATTCCAAAGATTGTACTGGGAGTTCCACACCAGTGATGGTGTCTTGTTCTATTAGAACCAGCCTTTCACAGACTGATAATGGACCCCAGCTCCCTCTAGATCAGCTGGAAATGATGGCCTTTTCTGTGCAATGGCTTCACAGTCTAATGGCATTTAGCATTCAGACGGCAGCAATGCCTCTGGAGCGTTTAGTCTATTCACCTGTTCGTTCCCTTTGATTCACCATCTGTGCCTCTGTGATTCATTCATCTCTGCAAATTGGAAGCACACGCAAACAATTCAGTGCTTCATCTGCGTCCCCCCAATCGTACACACGTTCATTCGTGGGGTTCCAATACCTGGGATGTTTGTTACAGGTATTTAAAGACCATATCAAGTGCAAAATGAGTCTCCATGCTGCCAAGCGAACCGTGGTTACCACCCCTCCTATTTGATTGGCTGGTCCTGCCACCAATAAAAACACACGTTTGTGCACGTTGAGGAACAGTTATTAACAGAACATACTATAAACAACACACACTATTTTTTTTTGTGTGCATTTTCTTACAGAAGCACAATGAGTAGTCTCTCTTCACCCACTCATGTGTGACACATTTACATTTATTCATTTAGCAGACGCTTTTATCCAAAGCGACTTACAGTAAGTACAGGGACACAAAGTCATATAGCCACAGTCGGGGCTCGATCTCACAACCTTCCGATCATGAGGCCAACGCCTTAACCGTTGAACTATCTGACGCCCACACATACTGAGACATTCAAGGCATCCAGGGCTGAGCTGTTGAAATCAACTCACATGGTCTCCCTAACGCCACATATATGACAGCTGCTGAAATCCAGAGGCAGAACAGATGACCTCCCTCAGTTCCAGTCAACGCTCAAATGCTTCCACTCATTTGAGGTATATTACCACTCATCATGAGAAAATGAACGGCCAGGCTGGAAAGGGAGAAACGGATGGAGCGAGTTTTTTTCTTTGACAAGGCCCCACCCTCAATCAGCATCCACTGGAGTCGTTGGCTAGGGTGGAATCCGTCTTGGAAGTCGATAAGTGGCTTTTGTCCACTCTGTCTTATGGGCTGGCACCGCTCATTGATTTCATCTGCAGAACATATCCTAATTTGGATGTGTGGTAGGTGATGCATTGGTTCAGTCCACCAGGTGTGTTGAGAGTGACAGACATTTAGAAACATACAGTGTTCTCTATGGGTGTGTGTGAGCCAAAAAAGGTAAACCCAGTGTACCTGTATATGAACTCCAGTGTGCCTGTATATGAACTCCAGTGTGCCTGTATATGAACTCCAGTGTGCCTGTATATAAACCCCAGTGTGCCTGTATATAAAACCCAGTGTGCCTGTATATAAAACCCAGTGTGCCTGTATATGAACCCCAGTATGCCTGTATATAAAACCCAGTGTGCCTGTATATCAACCCCAGTGTGCCTGTATAAAACCCAGTGTGCCTGTATATGAACCCCAGTGTGCCTGTATATCAACCCCAGTGTGCCTGTATATAAAACCCAGTGTGCCTGTATATAAAACCCAGTGTGCCTGTATATCAACCCCAGTGTGCCTGTATATCAACCCCAGTGTGCCTGTATATCAACCCCAGTGTGCCTGTATATAAAACCCAGTGTGCCTGTATATAAAACCCAGTGTGCCTGTATATGAACCCCAGTGTAAATATGAATCAAGCCCAGTTTCTGTTTCTAAAGCTTAGTGCATCATATAATCTCCATCAACAAATTGTTGAAGCAGAAAATTCTAAACATATGTAGATATATAATAATGTTAAACAGATCATTTTATGCGTTGGAAGAGCTCATGTTGTTGAATCCAGTGTAAAGACAGTTTGGCTGACTTAGCTGAACAGTGTGGATCATTTATCATCCCTGAATTGGACTTGACAGCAGAATCACTTTGCAGGTATCGAGGCAGCGAAGTTCCTGGGCTCTGTAAATGAAGCTGTATCACAGATCAATAGAATCCACATCTTGGCGGGAGATGTAGCAGTGTCTGTTAATGTGATACTGTACACCCCCTGGCCTCTGTAAGCGAAGGGTTCGGTGGCTCTCTGATCTTAAGAGCCACCTTTTCCCAGGTCTGCGTACTCAATACAAGCTGCCTTTTCAACAATGATGAAAGAGAGAGAGAGAGAGACATGAGATAGAGGAGAAATTAGGGTCCAGGGATCCAAGGTTTAATATCAAGGTTCCTTCATTTTCCTCCCTGTGCTTTTTGAAGGGTGTCCACTTGTTTCTGAAAGGTATTGAATTCCTGCAGTAAAATCAAAGCACATTAAACCCATGCAAGCTTTTCCCATGGCGGTACCCATGGAAACCACACTACCAATGGTTGCCCCCCTAAAAAGGTCAACCGTCCAATCAGAGATTGTTTTGACAGGAAAGTTGGGGCGTGATGTCAAAATTGTTAGTTTGACCTCTTGGTCTTCTTGAACTCTTTGGTTAGATGAGAGAATTGGGATACTTGCGTCATTTGGCTGTTTTCCCATTCAGTTGTTGTTTTCATGTTTGAGCATTTGTTATGTAATCAATTAAATACATTGAATTTTGTATAGGCAAGAGGTAATGAAAAAGTTTAATGTGCAAGTGTTTTGTTGTTAGATTTTCCTGGAAATACACATCAGTTAATTACCAACAACCAAATTGAAGTGCAGATTAAAATGTAGCCTTTTACTTAGAGTTACAGTATGTTTGGTTCCGAACAGATTTCTAAATTAATTATTCATTGTTTATGAAAAGCATGGCCTGTGAACGTGAAGGCAAGCCGGAACGATGCCTCAGTCTAGCATTGTGTGAGAGAACAGGGCTGCCACATGGAAAGAGAAAAGTCATTATTGTAATGAAATTCCACGCAACTTGAAGTTCTACTCTCTGTGTTGCAGAGAACAAAGCCCTTCAGGTCTAGCGACACCGGGGAAAGTTGATCAAATTACATCCAACAGCACCTGCATTGTTTTCACCCCCGTTTTAATCAAACTAAAAGCTCACGTTAAATTAAAAGTAGTATTAATCAGCCTGCCCCTAAAGGATGGTAGGTTGAATGAGTGGTTCTGCAGTAACTGAGGATACTATATGTTCCAGCTGTTACTCTGGATTTACTACAGTATAAATATGGACGTGGATGTTGTTAAATTGGTATCATGAAGCTGTTCTAAGCCCTGTATGTTCCTAACAGGATCATTCAGCATCTAGGTCTGCTGTAGTGAAATAGCCTTTGACAGGTTTATCAAAACACATCAGTCATCATTTTCTTCTCTCTAAATCGGTTCTCACACTTCCATTTTGTACTTCATTTTGGTATGTTGGTTCCTGTCCCTACGATCAATCACGCGAGCTTGCGGCACATGTGGTTTCACCTAATATATGTTTCATAAACTACCTGCAATGTTTGAGGACTATCACGTTGTTATGATCAGTGACCGATGCTCTTTTGTAAAGCTCTCTCTCGGAAGTCGCTTTGGGTAAAAGCGTCTGCTAAATAAATACATGTCAATGTAAAGACACCAGAAATTACAAGACAGATGTATTCTGGGAAACTGTTGCAGATTCAGCTATGTTTCTAACCGGCTAATTATGCGTTCTGTCTAACCTTCTATTTATGGAGAGAAAAGGAAAGAGTCTGAATGTCCAGACTGTCTGAATGTAAGTGAGCTTCCCTCTGTCTGTCTGTCTCTGAATGATGGAAATCCTGAGATCAATGAGTACTAAACGATCCAATGAGAGAAACAGATCAAAGAATTTCCCGGCACATGAACACACTCGATTCTAATATATATTTATTAAACATTTTCTTTCACATTGCAAATGGCAATTCTGGCTTTAAAAAGTTGGTCTGAACTGCCAGCCTCCTGTACTGCCTCCTTTCCAGTCTCCCATCCAGGCTCCCGCCCAGCCTCTTGTCCAGCCTCCTGTCCAGCCTCCTGTCCAGCCTCCTGCCCAGCCTCCTGCCCAGCCTCCTGTCCATCCTCCTGCCCAGCCTCCTGTCCAGCCTCCTGTCCAGCCTCCTGTCCAGCCTCCTGCCCAGCCTCCTGCCCAGCCTCGTGCCCAGCCTCCTGTCCAGCCTCCTGTCCAGCCTCCTGTCCAGCCTCCTGCCCAGCCTCCTGCCCAGCCTCCTGTCCAGCCTCCCGTCTAGCATCCCGTCCAGCCTCCTCTCCAGCCTCCTGTCCAGCCTCCCTGTGTTCCTTTCAGGCAGGAGGTTCTGCAGAGTCGCAGGAGGAGAGAGATGTGAGGGGACCTGACAGGGACAGAGAGGGAAGCTTGTCTTCCTCCCTCATTGGCTGTAAGACACAGAGGCTATGCCAGACCTGTCAGCCTGCTCCAGGAGAGCAAACGCAGGCAGACACTCTATAAGCTGCAGACCACACTGACAATACCAAGGCTACCCAGACCTATTCCTAGACGACTGTCCCACAATACCAAGGCTACCCAACCCTATTACTAGACTACTGTCCCACAATACCAAGGCTACCAAACCCTATTACTAGACTACTGTCCCACAATACCAAGGCTACCCAACCCTATTTCAAGACGACTGTCTTACAATACCAAGGCTACCCAACCCTATACCTAGACGACCGTCCCACAATACTAAGGCTACCCAACCCTATTCTTAGACGACTGTCGACAATACCAAGGCTACCCAACCCTATTACTAGACGACTGTCCCACAATACCAAGGCTACCCAACCCTATTCCTAGACGACTGTCCCACAATACCAAGGCTACCCAACCCTATTCCTAGACGACTGTCCCACAATACTAAGGCTACCCAACCCTATTCCTAGACGACTGTCCCACAATACCAAGGCTACCCAACCCTATTCCTAGACGACTGTCCCACAATACCAAGGCTACCCAACCCTATTCCTAGACATCTGTCCCAAAGCGCCAAACCCAGTTCAAACTAGCCTGATTGTGCCTATGAGAATCAGGTGCACTGGACTGACGCTCGAGTACATACATTCAGAGCGGTAAGTCTTCCTAAGCACATGATAAAACACTCAATACAAGGTCTGGGCTACTAGTGCACATGTTTTACACGTGTTATAACCTTGTTAAACACATAATTGAAAGTCAGTACGTTTTACCTTTCTTAGGAAGAACACCAGTGCTAATCTTGTTTTATTACTGACCTCCCTAGTTAAAAGACGATTAAGAAAATGACATTAAGGTGACCCTGAAAAACAACAATGTGCGTGAAAGCCGTCCTGCGTGACTGGTGTGTGTGTGAGAGAGGGAGATGAGGAGATGCACCTCATCTCCTTTGTGGTGTGAGATGTATAACAGGTAATGACCCTTGGCAAGATAGTGCAAGATACAGCTTTTCCTTGCCTAATGGGTTTCTTTGAATCGAATGGGGATTTTCACACAACAGGAATTACATTCACGTTGAGTCATTCAGCAGACGCTCTTATCCAGAGTGACTTACACCAAGTACAGGGACAGTCCCCCCTGAGGCAAGTAAGGTGAAGTGCCTTGCCCCAAGGACACAATGTCATGTAGCCACAGCCGGGAATCAAACCCGCAACCTTACGATCACAAGGCCAATTCCTTAACTGCTGAGCCACCTGACTCACCTGAATGAATACAACTCTAGCCAGTGTGCAACACCAAAAGGCATCGTTCTTTTTTAATGCGTCTCTTTGGCGACAACGTACTTCTCCCAAAGCCAAGGAACTGCTTTGAGGAGCTTTTTCTCATCCGAATCGAAATCTTATTTCAAGTTTTCTTCTACTGCTCAGTTGTCTGTCTCAGGATGATGAATCCAAACATCATTAATGTGATTGGTCCCTGAGTACTTCAGGATGGGGATGGCATATGGTTTCCTGTTCCTGGGAGCGATGGGACCATAAATCACGGCTGACAACAGATAATGAATGCAGATCAATGGGAGTGGATTGGTTTGGTTTGGCATCTACAGAGCAGTATGGAAGATACAGGAAACAGCTGTTTACAGTCTACAAGGCTGTGAAAAAGTGTTCTGTACCACTAGACTAGCCAGCAACCAGACTAACACCAGCTGATTTCACTAACGAGTTTCTCTACTTAGTGAAATCATCTCGAGTAGTGCTTAGTTGACGTGAAAAACCTGCACCCTCTTGGCCCTCGATAGCACAATGTTTGACACCACTGCACTGGACAATACACAGCCAGTGTTCCTCTATAGAGAACATGGGACTTTCTCTGTAGCCACAATTCAATCAAAGCTTGTGTTGTTGGTGGTTCCCAAGTAAGCCAAGGATAGCTCCATATCAAAGACAAGCTTACCGTTTCTGATAAGGATCTCCCCCTGTAGAGCTCAGACTCAGAGCCAGAGATTTTCTCTCTCTCTCTCTCTCTCTGTCTGTCTCTCTGTCTCTGTCTCTCTTCTTCATTAGTGTTCCTCTTCAACACATCTGGCCACGGCACACAGACAGATGGGGAGAGATGAGACTCACGCACCTACTGGGAAACAAGCAGGTGTTGCGCTCCCACACACACACACACACACACATCCACCTAGCACCCATCAGATCTGTTTACTATCTGGAGATGAGCTTTGGAGTGTGTGCTTGATTGGACATTGTGCTCGTACAATAGAGTTTTTTATGTAATCTGAGTTTAATGAAGTGTATGAGTTTATACGTATGTTTGAATTGACTTTGCATGTTGATTTGGTTTAATAGGTTTCCATAAAGGAAGTTGTCATATTTAGCAAAATTCTCTTTTACTGTGACATGGCAATGAAGTCAGTAAAAAAAATCATTTATTAAAGTTCCATAGTTCAGTGCATGAAAGCATATGGGGTCTGATTATGGTCATGCTGTCAATTCATTTTACCCATGATGCACCTCAGCTGCCTCAGATCACTCAGCAGGGATCAGTAAAAGTTTTGCAGTTAGACGTTTCCAGTCACTCTTCACTGAATAAACTCCATCCTCTCCTCAGTTCCAACACACACACACACACACACACACACACAAAAGTCACCCTTCTCCAACACCGTTTCCTGAAATTACCCTGTAACTCTAAAGTGTCAAGTAGATCGGAGGGCAGAATGGGGGTTGTGGGTAATTTCATGTCACATTTTCAGCAGACCCGACGTCTCCTTCAACAGATAATGCGGCCCACTGTGACAGTAAAATGAAAGCTAAATTACCCCCTGTCTTGACAAAATACTCCCTCTAAAAATCTTCTAAGGTATTTTGAAGTCTTCCGCGTTCTCAAATTTGCATTAAAAAAAGACAATCAAGTTTGTCAGGAAGTCATGTTTGCTCCATTTCTTGGCTGAATTATTTTAGCCAAAAACCAGCTGTAACAATCACTGGAGTCATGGAGTGGATTATTTAAAGTAAATTTAAACGAAAACCTCTTTACACTTTACACATGCTTCTGACCTGTTGGTTATGGAAGGTTTTTGTCCTCATATCACCTTGAAGAACCAGTGAAGCGCTGCAGAACACCCAAGCAGCCAGAACTGGAACTGGCCAGAATCGGATGGAACTGGCCAGAAATTGCTGGAACTAGCCAAAACTGGCTGGAACTGGCCAGAAAGGGCTATAATTGACTGGACTGAAAGCTTGACTGAAGCACTGAATCTAGATCTGTCAAAAGCACGAGGAAGTCCTGGGTACAGACGGATTCGTCTAGACCGACGCTGCACGATTACATGAACACATTCCAAACCATGTTTGCAGACAAACAATAGTCAGCCCACAAACATAACTGCTGTACTGGATGTAGAAATGTCAGCTTGGAAGCTGTGCTTCTTTTCCCCAAAGAGAAATATCTGCTTTTTACAGCACTATTTTAACTTAACACCTCTTACTTCCTGCCTCTGTAGTCTACTTTACAGAGACACATCGCTCCATGTTACGTTCTCTCTTTCTATTAAAGATAAAACATGGTGAAATGTATATGTAAGCTTTGTAGATCTTTCACTGATCTTCCAACTGATCTTCGACGTTCCTTTCTTCGTCGCTCCCCTCTCTTTTCTTCTTTCTCTCCTTTTCTAACCCCTCATGCGCCTCTCATTATCTCTCATCGATTTGCGTTACGATGGCTTCTCCGCTCAGAAGGATTCACGCATCCCCCCGTTGTTTATACAACATGGTAGCTACAGGGGGCAAACTTAAGAAAAAGACAAAGTCTCTTGTAGAAGTCTGCTTGGTTTATGAGGGCTTCATCTGGATGTTTTGTTTGTATGTGCGGTTACATTCGTTTGGCATCTCCGCAGGCATAAAATTGGAATGTGTTTGGGCGCATGCTTCAGCAAGCATGGTAAAAGCAGTCGGGTCCTCGCACACAAACAGAAGCGTATCGTGCGATTGGGATGAAGGCCACGAGCGATAACTGACTACGATAAAGCCTTTTTACGCTTAGCCGCTTTTTCAGAGAAGCCTGTGACGCAAAAACGCTCCATTTGGTTTTTGTTCACTGTGATGCACCGATGCGACTGATAAGAGAGTTTGGGTGAGCTAAGGAAAGTACAATTTCGTTTTTGTATGGACAGGGGCTGAAATTGAGTTTTCATAAAAACACCTGGAAAATCCATGACGTAAACTGGGTTATGTCTAGAACAGAAATCTATGAAATGTTTCTTTATATGTTACTAGGGTAAAAACATCTCTGACCGGAGGCCAAGTAGGTAAGACTTTCCAGCTTCCATTTCAGAGCATGCAGTCATTAATGGGTTGTGGATTGGATTGAGAATTCAAAAGAAATACGTTTTGTCCTTGTGTCTGAACATCATGCTTTTATCTCTCAAACACAAACAGCTCCACATTGACTGCGTCTGTCTCTTCAAGCCCCTGAAAGAAAAATCCTCCACAACCATTCTCTCTGGTATTTACCAGAAAACATTTATCAAAGATGAACATTTCCAGATGTTTAAGTTGTTCACCTGCCTTACAAATCTAGTGTACCTACCTTTCTCACATTCGAATATCATCTTTTAGGAAAATGAATTTTTTGAATAATACTGTTAACCCTGTAAAAGTAATTTACAATGGCTAAATTGCCCTTTATACTGTACAGTCGCTCGCGGACCACAATATGTTGGGTATGTCGGACTCCCAGTGAAACCTGAAGCCTCCTACACAGGTGTCATGGTAACCACACTATGTCACATGCTCTCACTAATAGCCCAGTTCCCTCCTGCGGGAAGGCACATTCGTCAGGGTCAAACTTCAACCCACCACCTTCCTCTTCGTCTCCCAGCTCCCTGCCTCCCACTAACCCTCCTCCTACGCAGCGAGAGGAAGAGAAAGTAAAAGATGTGTGTGTAAGAGAGAGAGAGAGAGAGAGAGACGGTGAGTATCTGTGTGAAAAGTCACACTTCCCAGCAGTAGTCAGGGCAAGGAGCTAAATCTGGGATCAATACGTTGCAGCAGGACATCACCGTGGAAACACTGTACCTTTTCACTGGCTGGCCACTCAGACGAGCGCTCCAACGACACAGGGTCTTTATTAAGCCTCCTAAATGCCCCTGGCTCCTGTGTTTGCCTCCAGGTCAGCCCTAGCCAATGCAGCCAGCACAGCAAGTGACTGAATTCCATTTGCAGTTGCATTTATTCTGCGAGTTCAAAAGCAGAATACAGGGCTGTCCTGAAAAGACAGACTGATCATTCATCAGGATTGCGTGTTTGACTTTGAAAGGCACACGTGAAAATGGATCTGGGTTTAATAACACCTCCGTGTTGCGGAAGGATTAAAAATATGCCTCTGCTTTTCAATCAGGCATTGCGCGGAGGGGGGTGGAGAGGAAGTCATGCGGTGAGAGAACATCCAGGTTCATCTGACATTGGAGTCTAAAGTTTGAAGCTGGTTGGAGTTCAACCAGTTCAAGGTAACTCCCAGTTATGTCATGGCCTGCAGTGTGAGAATCTCCCAAACGGCAGGGTAGAGGTTGTTGATGCCACGCACCATGCTGTAAGTCATGGGTTATGGAGGTGACCTTGAGAACCTCCCAAACAGCAGGGTAGAGGTTGTTGATGCCACGCACCGCCCTGTGGGTCATGGAGGTGACCTGGGAACCTTGCTGGAGGGAGCAGAATTGTGCTGTCTTGGAAAAGCAGCCGCTCGTTCCCTCTGAATAGAAACTGATTGGATGGGAAATCTGACCGAAGCAAGAGTTTTGCTCAGCGAGTGAGACAAGGTGAGAAAAAGCAGAAAACACGAGTTTGTCCTGAACACAAGCGACATGATTGAGCTCCCCCACTTTGGAAGAGAGGACAGACCTGCCGACTGGCTCTGATTGCATGAGAACGGCTAAGCGAGTGGATAAGGAGGAGGAGCAGAGAGCGGATGATTGGTGGGGTCTGACGATGGTGGCGTTCTGCTGCGACATCTTAAGAGGAACAGAACGTTCCAGGAGAGGGGTGTTTGTCGGCTCAGACGCAGTGCAGGGGGCAAAGTTCAGAAAGAAAAATCGAGGACAAAGAGAGTTGTTTTTTCGTTTTTCTAAATCTGTCGAGTCTGCATTCTTTCCAGAAACTTTCCGTAAACTTTCCTGAGGTCGATTGGAGGAAGATGAGAACCAGAGGAGCAACGCTGGTGTTATGAGGTGGTTTTATCAGACCTGTGTTGGTTGGTTATAGGATAGAGAGAATGATGAACAGGGGGGAAATTATACAAGACAGGAAGCAACAGACTCATACTTATCCTCCATACACACACACACACACACACACACGCACATACACACAAACAGACGCAAACACGCTTACACACACACATCAATTTGCCTCCCGAGAGTGTGTCTGAGTGAACTCGAGTGACACCGACATCACACACTCACAACATAACAGACATCCCACCAAATACACAAAGCAGTGATTTTTCACTTGGACGTTGGAAGAAGATAAATCCATGGGGCGGCAGCGGAACTGATGATGTGTGCTTGTCAGCAGACACAACAGCAGGCTGATGCAGGTGATGTATCACTCTGTCCTCACTGTACACAAGCTGTCTGCCAAGGGAGGCTCACAGCTGCAGCCTGGTGGACTACAGTACCCACAATGCAGTTTGCTGCTTTGTGATCAGGATCAAAAACTACCACACAATGTTTTAAAGATGTTTCCTCATCAATACTGAACCAGATTCAAGGTAGAGGATCATAGAAAGAGCAAATTATTACAGTAAACACATATTATTTACAAAAATAATGTGCAAATCCGTTAGTTTTTTGGTTCTCAATGTAAATCAGGTTATGATATACAGGCATGATAGTTCTGCAGTATTAAATCATATGTTGTTATTTTGGAATTGTGCAGGTCTCATTAATCAGCTGTACTAGGAGAAACACAAGAGGTTTTGGAAGTCAAACATATGTTGACAAGTCTATAAATACTGCTGTATTATTTGCCATTATAATTGTGTTAATGTGCCAAAGCAGAGACCAAAACCATGAATTATCTTTCACACCAAATTACTTCAAAGCCTTTTGGCTTTTAATTCCAAACCCAATTTCACTTGACTAATTTGCATGATTAATTCAACAAACTGTAATTAACGAAAACATACGTTGAAATACAATTCACCATCTTCATTTCACAGCAGATTATGTAAGCAAATTAATTGGGGGATAACTACAGCACTCAAATGACAAAGAGGTAAAAAGAATGAAAAATGAAACTGCGCTAATCTATTGACGATTAAGAACAGGCTAAATGAAATATACTGTAGGAAGGGGAATAATTCTTCCAGGAAAAAAAGATCTGTTTTTTCCCATCCTGTTTAGGGAGAAGGAATTGAAGGGGGGGGGAAGGGAAATCCATATGAATCCCTTTTTAAAGGTCATCCTTCTTGACCAACCCCCAAGCCAGATACAGAAGGATGTTAACTGTGAGATGGTTTGATGGACCCAGGAGGCTGATGTTGGTGTGTATTAAAAGATGATTATAATGCTATCTTGAGGCAACCACACACACACAAACACACACTTAGCGCACACACTTAGCACGTAAAGCTGCAGGATTAATCGTACCTGCCAGTGGATAAAGAAAGTGTTCCACTTAGCTGCTCGCTGTATTGTACGCTAATTACTGTGACCCCCGTGGGCTCACTGGAGGACTGGAGGTACTCAGACAGACACACAGACAAAAGGGGCCATTCTACAATGGCCATTACCTACATGGTTAAGCACACACACCGTACAGACACACATAAGCACACACCCACCCAATCACACACAAATACATACACATACAAATCCCCCCCCCCCCCCCCCCCCCCCACACACACACACACACTTTCCAGTAAAGCAAAATGCAATCCAATTTAGTCCGTTCGGAACACAAATCAGACACACACATTGAACGTTCCCCGCCTTATCACTGTTTTCATTGGCCGGCAGCCCCAAACAACACCCCCCTCTCCCCCCACACCCCCTATTCTGCTCTGATAGGCAGTACTTTGCGAGGAGCATCTCAAACAAGTATCCAATTTTCAAGACACAGAGAGCAGAAGAGGATTAAGAAAAACAAAAGTCCACTTCATCATTAAAGTGCTTACACAGCACGAAGGCTGAAGGAGAGAAAAACATCTAGAAGTGCTTTATCACACCGACACACAATTATCACTGGGAAAGAAAAATATCCCATTAATTTGTTGGCTTGTGAATAATCCTTGTCTAGAATATTAAAATAACATGTATAAAAAGGAGTTTTCATTTTCTTTCACCCCCTCTCCTGACATGCAGAGGGTCTATCCTGCCATTATGCGTGTCATTTCCTGTGTTCTTTTGGTCACAATGAACAGCCTGAGATAATACGAAGATGTCTGCTCTTTTCTGGCCAAAGTTACAGAGAGGATATCATCTGTTTCTAGCCAGAAGGGAATAAAAGGCTCGATTCTATGTGGTGAGTCATACTTCACACCTCGATTTAAGGAAAAATCCAATATGAAACAGTTTTTAGAGGCTGGTTGACTGCTTGACTACCCAATTAGGCCAATTACTCCAATTCGTCCAACAAACTCCCCATTTGAATGTGGGACCATTTCTTTTCAACAGATTGAGATTCGGGTCTGCGGAGAGAATGGGGGGTAATGATAATGGTTTAGGGCTGGCTTCTAGACGTCAATTATGACATCACTCGAGCTGAAGCCAGAGCGAGCATTGATTTGGCCGTCGTGCTGGGCAGAGTAATGGACGATGGTCGTTACTGCTTAGAGACAGTCATTACATAGTTGCTTTTCATCCAATCCTGTGCGCACACCACCACAAGACGAAGGCCTTTTCTCTTGGCCTCCTGCAATCCAGATAGCCCTTCACAAAGCCATTATCTGCGAGAGTGAAACCTCCAAACTAGCCCCCAGCCTCACCCTTCAGATAAGACAGAAGGACTTCAGAAGCCCAATGAAAAGAATCACAACGCTTGATCTTCATTGGCTGTAAACAAATTACAAACTCAAGCCCAGGATTGGTTATTTGGTCTGGTTCAGACAAGGAACTGGAACTTGTTTGGGGAAGATAGCTGAAAGATGGCGAGCGTTTCTTCAGGCGTAGAAACAGGACCTCACAGATAACCTCCACTAAACAAACAAATTAAAAGCAGAATTGTATCACAAGTTCTCCAAAGCGCTCTCTGCTCCTGTATTGGTCAGAATACCTCGGAAGCAAGCAGAGCTTCGCTCTAATTGGCTGCTGTCCCCAGCGACGTCAAGGCTCAAGGTCAAGCAAGGCTTTGTGGGAAAAGATGTCACCTAGAGGTAAAAAGTACCAAGGTCTATAAGTGCTCATTAGCTCAAGGTCTTCTACGAAGTCATTACATGACTACATCATAATACTTTCAAAGAAATGCCCCTGTCCTTGTTGTCACTGCTGCTTAATAAGCAGCTGCTGGACTCAGAACACAATGAAACAGTTCCTAGTAGAGAAACGCTGTTGGTATGTATATAATGACACTATAATTACAGTCTCTCCGCCTCCTACGGTTTTGTGGGCATTAAATATGTATTTCAGATGGCTACAAACACTTGTGTTGCTGGAGACCAATTTATATGGAATGTGGTTTTAATTGGCATCTTCACAGAAGAATGCACAGTTCCATACGAATTTCCTGGAAAGAGAAGTTGCGCACAAGAGATCCTCACAGCGTGTGTGTGTACGGCGGAGGGTGGGGGGGTGGGGGGGGGGGGGGGGGTGTGGGGGGGCCTGCCATTACAATTGGCAGTTGTAATGTAGAGGTGAAGTCTGTATAATGGATCCCCAGGGGTCTCTTCCTGTCCATGTCCCCTTCTTCTCCATACACATGAGAGGAGGATGGGGCCTTTTGAGCAGCCTGCCAGTCCTTCCATTCCAGGACAATTGTACTGCAACCAACCAACCCCGCTACCCCCCCCTCCCCCCACTCCAGCCTCTTCATCCCCCACTAGGGAGAAAGCTTGTTATTCTGCTCCTCCCAACTCTCTCTCTCCACATCCTACAGCAAGCCTACTTGAGTTTCCTCATTCGGTTCCTGTGATTATTACCATCTTGGCTCCAAACCTCTGCCAGTTTCATCAGACGACCATTTAAATTGCATTTCACCCAGCGTAACTGCATGGGTCACCACTCGAGTTGTGTGGAGGGCGCTAGGTTCAGGGTGCTGTGACAACTGTGGCTTTGGATTCTGGTTTCAGGGCTAACTCAGGGGCCAAGTGGAATGATGGAAAACTTGAAATCTGACTCTACGGAGGATAAAGGCCATGGGTTTGATCTCTTTGGCAAATGGTTTCCACTTCAAAATAGTTTGGCAAATGGAAACAGCAACTGGGAACAGGATGTGTAACTGTCCCCCCACCCCCCCAAATGGAGCCATTTAAGGACCCTTCCCTCACTGTTTCAAAACCAGACTAAGCTTTATAACGTCGGGAAAGAAGTTTGATTTCATATCCACAAAAGCGAGTGAGGTAAACGAGCAAGAGAAGACCAGAGAACGAGCGATGGCAGAGCAGGGGTACGGATGAAACATCGACCTTGTTATGATTTGAGCAACAGATTGTTCGCTGTTCGTATGTATTTAGGTTGTCAAGACAACCCTCATTAAAGCTCTCTTCATATTACCATAAGCAGGGTGAATACGCTTGCCAGTAATCGGAGTGAGGTCCTTCTACTTGTAAGGGCCAGAACGTACGCTTGTCAAGATTGAATAAGTGGCCTTGAGAGGATCTTGAGATGAGATCTGGGGGGCTGGAGACAGGAAGAATGCAACCCTGTCCAGGGTCATCCTGCCCACCAACACACACACGTATATGAAGGAAGGAAGAAATGAAAGAAACCAAGTATGTCAAGAGAGGGAAGAGACAGACGAGTGAAAGAAAAGAGAGAAAGACGCAGAAGGAGGACTGACAAATAGAGACAGAGAGGGAGAGGGAGGGAGACAGAGAGAGGGAGATAGAGGGAAAGAGAGAATAAGAGAGAGAAAGACAGAGGGAGAGAGAATAAGAGAGAGAAAGACAGGAGAGAAAGAAAGAGAGAGAAAAGGGGAGAGAGGGAGAGAGAGAGAGAATAAGAGAGAGCGAGAGAGAGTAATAGAGCAACAGGGTTGTCCTTTCAGAACCCCATGGTGTGGCAAAGCTGAAGCCATTTTTCCCCTTTCCATTCTCCCCCACTCAGTGGGCATGAGAGGGTGTGAGCACACATGATAATGGCTGTTCCTGTTAGATTAGAAACAGCTATGGATTACTTGTTGGCCTTGAACATATTTTCACCACTTGGGGAAAGGGCAGGTTTCAGGGAAATCCAATAACCATTCTGGAAATAAATGACCTTTTGTATGAATCAATCAATGTGTTGTTTGTTTCAGTCTACAGATGGATCTGTGATTCCGGCTTCATACTCGAATACAACATTGCCAGAGGGCAGAGACTCAAACGCTGTTAAAAAGACGCACAAATAAGACGTACCCATGCTGTTACGAACACAAGCACATAAAACAACACAGCGACGACTCCAATAAGCACTATCAAAATTTGTCAGCATCATCCATAACAACATCTTGTTGTCTTATTTAGGGTTTTTCTTCTTGGATCATCTATCAGCCCAAGCATCTGTTTGACACGTAGAGGGATGGAACTAACATCAACAAATCCTTGTTGGTAGTAGGAACATCTGGTGGGAGCACACACTGCCTTAATGCTACCCAGTCTCTCAGCATGATATCTTAAATGAATGGCTGTAGCTGGCTGGGGATGGCTGTCTTTCTATTTGAGAGACTGCCGTACATTAACTATAAACACAACCCACCCCCATCACACACACACACCAACACACAAACAATTCCACACACACACACACACACACAAACAAACACACACAAGGTGAAGAGGAATGGATGGCCTTCGACACTGTTCAGCTTGATCCATGGAAATCTCAAAAAGTCACCCTGCAAGGGCATTGCAATTTTTTTGGTCCGGTGACGGGGGCGTGTTGCCTGGTGCCATCCGTGGCTAGCGTCCCCAGAACGGAAGTTTAAGATCTGAGATATTTGAAGGATTCCTGCCTGCAGTTCAGGCTTTGCAATTATCACCACTTACACAGGCCTGAAGCTGCTGGGAGCAAACTAATCACATCACATCACAGTCTGGGTGTCTGATGTCATCAGCAAGACAGCAGCGAGACAAACAGGGAAAATGTGGGTGTTTGGGGGTGGAGAGGCTCTGGTGATGGAGGTGGTGGTGATGGAGGTGCTGGTGGTGGAGGTGGGGATGGGGTGCTGGTGGTGGTGGAGATGATAGTGGAGGTGGAGGTGGTGGTGGAGATGGAGGTGGGGATGGTGGTGGAGGGGGTGGTGGTGCTGGTGGTGGTGAAGATAGAGGTGGGGATGTTGGTGGAGGTGGAGGTGGGGATGGTGGTGGAGGTGGTGGGGAAGATAAAGGTGGGGATGGTGGTGGAGATGGTGGTGGAGGTGGTGGTGAAGATAGAGGTGGGGATGGTGGTGGAGGTGGGGATGGTGGTGGTGGGGGTGGTGGAGGTGGTGGTGGTGGAGGTGCTGGAGGTGGTGGAGATGATAGTGGTGGTGGAAGTGGTGTTGAAGATAGAGGTGGGGATGGTGGTGGAGGTGGAGGTGGTGATGGAGGTGGAGGTGGAAATGGTGCTGGTGGTGGTTTCTCTTCCTTTTAAGCCAGGGGTGTCCAATCCTGGTCCTCGAGGGCCGCTGTCCTGAAGGTTTTAGATGTTTCCCTGCTCCGGCACACCTGATTCTAATGAAGCATCGTTATCAAGCTCTGTGAAAGTGTGCTGGAGCAAGGAAACATCTAAAACGGTCAGGACAGTGGCCCTCGAGGACCAGGATTGGACACCACTGCTCTCACATCAGTTTACAATAATTTATTCATGACATCTAATGGAATAATTTTGTCCGCTCACAAACGTTCAAAAAAGCATGAAAATGCTGCTGGGATTTGATCAGAAATGTAGAGAACAGACTAAATGTATTCATCAGCCTAGAAAAAGCAGATGTGACATTTTCAAGTTAACGGACAAACATGAGCTTAGCCGATGACAGCAAGTGTTGGTCTGCATCAGTTAATGATGCCAATCAGTTTCCACAAGTCCATTTCCACTCTCTCACAGAGGAAGCAGTGGCCTTTTCGTACAGGAAATGACATACATTAAGGGCAGCCCCTTTCAAAGGGCAGACATTTTTACAGCGTTGCTTCGTTGCTAGTTATGCCGGGTGCTGAATTATCATGACGCGACCAAAACATCACGTTCTTTCCTGGCTCAATGTTGATAACTCAGCACTAGATTTATCAGCGTTCGGTCCGAGTAAAACATGATTCTGTTTCGATGTCTCTTTTGACCCGTGACTGAACTGTGTGTCGGGGTACATCAAGAGTAATGGTCAGCGATAGCCTCCTCTACAGTCTAAAGAGCTCTATGGGATTGGGGATGGGACGGCGCAGTAAAAACAGCATCTATCATCGTAATAGAGAGAGAGTCTAGGGATGTTCAGGGCACACGCTCAGTCCGGCTCCATCTCTCTCTGTGTTTAAGAAGTTGTGTAATCTCACCCATCCCTGCCCGCCTTAACCAGCCTCTGGACCAAAGCGACTTCCAAGAGAGAGCTTTACAAAATAGCATCGGTCACTGAGCATAGCAACGTGATAGTCCCCAAACATAGCAGGTAGTCGGATTATGAAAAATACATCGAGTGAAACCACACGTGCCAAAGGGGAGAGCCACAAGAGCATGTAGTTTATAACAACATGTCCTGCATCTCAAACGTGCAATAGTGTACCTGTAGGAAAGCAAGTCAAGGTAATATACCTCACAGCGAGTACAAGAATTTCAAATCGGTTAGAACTGAGCAACAAGAGCAACAATAAGAGTCCCTCAATAACATTGTGATCCTGGGGTAAACTAACATCAGGTTGAGATCACGGGCCTTTTTTTGTGTGTTCAAATGCAATCGGTGTCAGGAGCAGGAAGGAGGGCAGTTACGATTACGAGTCTATTCAACTGGCTGTTTCAGATAGTGATTCTGTGTCTTCAGTCCCTTGTATGGCAAGCCAGATGAAGCAGAACTCGGAACATCGCCAGGTGGTCTGCAACAACCTCACAGTGACCGGAATAGAAGAGAGTGACTTTCTGAGTAATTGTCCACCGGAGTCGGAACGACAAATATGAAGGGGGTATGGATCTGCTGTCAAACAGACAACAGGCTGTTTTGAAATTATTGTGAGACTGGAAACAGCGAGAGGCAACAAAACCACTCTGAGATCGTCCATCAGTGTTTTCAGACCTCAGCTTGATCCCGTTCCAAAAACCTTAATGGGATCGTCGAGGGTTTATTGTGCTTTTCTCCGAATTGTACCGAGCTAACCAGAAGACCTCGCTCGTAGTCTGTACGGCACTCTCCCACTGCAGAACGCAACGGTCCCTGGACTCAGCAGAAAAATGATGGATTGAAGTGGTCATGCGCTCTCCAACGATAACACTTATACTCTTCAACCTGCATTACTTTAATTTATGGATGCTCGCGGTTCCTGTTGTTGTTGAATAAAATATATAAACTCTTCAATAATTCTCTTGGAGTGGGTGGGGAAGGGGTTGGGATGTGAGGTGGAGGGAGAGAGTTGTGGATAAGAAGAAGACTTGGAGGAGGAGGAGAAAGTCTGAGTGGGAGAGAAAGAAGGAGAGAGAGATTAAAGCAGGGAAAAGAGGGAGATGGAAGGTTTGAACGGAGGCAGGAGGATGGAGAGACCGAGGCATTTTGTTTTCCTCTCACATGTGTGCACCGGCTTGATACGACTAAAAGCTGTGGAAAACCGTGAAATCCAGCTGTTACTGCTGCGTTCAAGATGACTCCATCGTTCATGCCGCACGTTTGCCTCTCCGCAGTTTAAGTGAGCGTGTTCCAGAAGCACCAGTGTCTACGCTGAGATTGACTAAGGCCCTTCGCTTCCCACTGAGAGTGTTCAAATTCATTCATTCAGAAAGAACCTCTTCTCAGAAAGAACCTTGTCTTCTTGACGAAAACACAATTGAACCAAACCACAGGTTCTGAGTCTAACAATTTCCTGTTTAGTTTCCAGCGGGTTTCTTAAAAGCATACACACGCACGTACAAAAGAACGCAAGCTCGTGCGCACACACACAGCAGGTCAGTGGGCACTCACGCTTGGCTGATGTTTCTCAGTATTCCTCCAGGAGCACAGGTGGATCACAGCTGGATTTAAGGATCGGTGGATGAAAGGTCTCTGGAAGACTGAAACCACGAGAGCATCAGGCTCTGGATTTACTAGTTCAAAATTGACCAACCAATCTCCACTTACCAACCAGGAAAAAAGACAACATTTGCAGGTGGCTGAGTGGTGAGAGAATCAGGCTGGTAATCAGAAGGTGGGGGGTTTTGAATCCTCTTCAGCGGATGTTCTCTGGGGCTTTTCAAAGTGTTCTTCCAGAGCTGCCACTGGGTGAACATCTTGGTGACTGCTCTGACCTTCCTCTGGCTGTTTTCAGACAGGATTCATTGAAACTAATTTGACCTCAAGTTATTGTCGGCTCACACACACATGAACAAGCAGAATCCTTTTCCCAGAATCTTCAGGAGAGAAGACTGTGTCCCAGTCTCCTTCAACCACCCATCAACCACCGCAGCCACACACACAAATATACATGTTCACACACAAATATACACAATCACACACAAATATACACAATCACACACACACACGGACACACAAACACGCGCTGGGTCTGTCATTCGCTTGAGGGCACGAACACACACTCGCACAACACACACGCGCACACACACACACCTCAACCACAACTCATTAGTTCACGGACGTCTCTCTGCGCGAGAGAGAGAGTGACAGGGAGAGAGAAAGAGCGAGAGAGAGAGCGACAGAGAGGCAGAGAAACAGGAGAGACGGAGAGCGCCATCCATTCATCTTTCCCAGTCAGAATGGAAGTGTGGCAGGCTGGGTCCCATCACATTAGCATTAGCGCCGCTCCTGGAGGAGTCTGCCTGCAGGAAAGACAAGCGCTCGGAAAAACACAAACAGTGGAGCCCACAGCCATGGTAGGGAGACTGTGGGCAGCACAGAGGAACAGAGGACCCCCTTTATTAACACAGACACACAAGCGATTCGGGACTCACAGGGCCTGAGGAAAATAGGTTGGACCCACGTGGGAAGGCATCACAATTCGGAAATATTTCTGTAAATATGTGCACGTGTGTGTGCCCGTGTGAATGCTCAATTGAATGTGTGTGTATGTGTGTGTGTGTGTGTGTGCCAAGTGTGAATGCTTGTGTCTGTGTGCCTGTCTGTCTGGGTCTCTGTGGGCGTGGCCAGTCACAGTCCCCTCCATCTCCATTGTTTGGACAGAAACAAGCCCAGCTCTCTCAGCCCGGCCCAGGATTTGGACAACACTGTCCAGAATACTAAACAAACCCCACAAGGGGACCAGGACCAGGTCGGAACAGACAGAACACTCCCTAAGACACATCCCATAAGCGGGTGTGACCGTGGCAACCTGCCCTGGTTGCTTCTGTCGTTGGCTGGATTAGCACAAATCCATGTTAACTTGTTAGCCAGACTGAAATAAAAGTGCCCTCTCATAGATTGTGTTGTCCTTTGTAAACAATGGTTTATGTAGAGTCAGGAAGGGATAATCCTACTGGATTACTGGGAATCAATAAGGACTGTTCTCTTTACCCTGGCACATACAGGTGGGTTTGTGGCAGGAGATCTAGAGCTATCCCGAGCACAACAGCATTAACAAAGCCCTCGATAAGCCGCGTTTAGATTACAGAGGTAACGCTGTAGATTACAGCGTTGGTCAAATAATAGAATCCGTTGTGTCCTTGACAATGGGAGACACGGGAGAACGCGGTTTTTGTATCGAGGTCACACCAATCACACACGTTGTCGCAAAATCCTTGCGTGAGGAACCGGGATCCCCGTCGTGATTCGTTGATTTCATTCGCATGTCGAAATCCCCCCCCCCCGTCTCTGTGATGCGTGGTGTCATATCACTCTCTGATTGGTGTCAAAGTGAGTGGCACCATGGTGGCACCGTTTTAGCTTCAGACACCTCCGTCTGGGATGCATAAATCAGTCGGTACCTCAAAATCATTCATCCTAAACGCTCAAACCACTGCGAAGCCATCGTCGACAAGTTCGGTCATTCACGGCTGCATCCCCTGTAATAAAAAACAAACTCAAACTCATCAAGAGTAGTGAGGTCATTCGGTTTCAAACCAGACAGGTGGACCTGACTCGCTCTCTCGTTCCCTCTCTTCCCTCCCTTCCGACAGGACACAGTTCACAGGAATCTGGCTCTAATACTAGTCCGTGAATCACAACCCAGCCTCGAATCAGACTCTAGCTCTCCTAGATGTCCCCGTCTCTGCTGACAAATATAAAGAAAGTGCCTCTCAATATACGTGACGTTTTACGAGCTCGGAAATGGAGAAGGAGCGGGTGTCATTGTTGGCGAGAGAGACATACTGTACGTCTTAAAAAGTGCAGATACAAAAGGGGGTCGAGAGAGGGAGAACTGGAGAGGGGGAACGAGAGAACAGCAGAGAGAGAGAGAGAGAGAGAGCGAGAGAGAGAGAGAAGGGTAGTGCATGGATACAGACCATTAGGAGATTGCTGGGGCGCTTCCCAGTTCGACTCCCTTGGCTTGTGATAATACCACAGCCCCTCCTCACCGTATGGTGGTAAAGAGGCACTAATGCCGGATGGTGATTCGGAGTGGTGCCAGCTTCTCCACGCAGACGCGCGCGCACAGAAACACTCACTCCGACGCCTACACGCTCATTGTCTCCGTGAGGTCAAGCTAAATAACGCGTGCAAATTATTACAACTTACTTACTTACTAAGAGTCACATGGCTCAGCAGTTAAGGCGTTGGGCTAGTGATTGAAAGGTTGCGAGTTCGATTACCGGCTGTAGCTACGTGACGTTGTGTCCTTGGGCAAGGCACTTCACCCTACTTGTCTCAGGGGGAATGTCCCTGTACTTACTGTAAGTTGCTCTGGATAAGAGCATCTGCTAAATCAGTGATCCCCAACCCTGGTCCTCAAGGCCCACTGTCCTGCATGTTTTAGATGTTTCTCCCTTCCCACAAACCTGATTCAAATGAAGGGTCATTATCAGGCTTCTGCTGAGCTTCATAATTACCTTTTCAGTTGAATCAGGTGTGTTGGAGCAAGGAAACATCTAAAACATGCAGGACCGTGGGCCCTGAGGACCAGGGTTGGGTACCACTGTGCTAAATGACTAAATGTAAATGTGAGCGGTGTACCTCATGTTAAATTATACTCAGGCTTGATGCATCTTAATCGTTAATGGGTATTTCTGTACATTAATTCATATTCAATACACAGTCCTTGTTAATGTACACATCTAATGGGTTCATTAGCGTCACTTTGCTGCACACTTTTCATGTTACTAAACTGCAGGCACTTGAGCAGGATCGGTGCTGCACAGCGAACACTCCTCGACCTTCCTGATACTGAACAGTAGATTAATCTTTATGTTCATTTACACTTTGGTCGGCTTCATTACACCATCAAATTAGAATGATAAAACCTTAATCATGTTTTATTAGCTCCTTTCTGGCGTCTCGGACATCGTCAGTCTTCAGACGTCAGGAATAGCTTAAGTCTCGAGTTATTTCTTTCTATCTAGGTGACTAGTTGGTGTCAGCTTTAAGAGGAGCTCGAGGCTGTATATTGAGGTTCCATGCATAGTTCCATAGATATTTGTACAGCGCCATTCAAACAACCTGTCCCTGAGTATCCTGTCTAGACCTGGCTGCCTGTAATGGCTGTCTGGATGACAGGGAGACTTCAGTATCAAACACTGTCTGACTGGCTTCAAGTCCATGCTGGAACCCTGAGAGAAGAGGGGGAGAGAGGGAGGAATACAGAGGGGGGTAGAGAGATAGAAAGGGGGAGATACAGAGGGTGAGAGAGACAGAGGGAGAGCGACAGAGGGAGAGAGACAGAGGGACAGAGGGAGAGAGAGACAGAGAGAGAAAGACAGAAGGAGAGGGGGAAAGACAGAGGGAGAGGCAGACAGAGGGAGAGAGACAGAGGGAGAGACAGACAGAGGGAGAGGCAGACAGAGGGAGAGATACAGACAGAGAGAGGCAGACAGAGGGAGAGAGACAGACAGAGAGAGAGAGAGATAGAGACAGACAGAGGGAGAGAGAGAGACTGAAGGAGAGAGCAGAGAGACAGAGGGATATAGAAAGACAGAGGGAGAGAGAAGATAAGAGAGACAGACGGAGAGGAGAGAGAAGAAACAGAGGGAGAGAGAAGAGAATCTCAGTAGATGCTGCAATGTGCCACTTCATTCCAAAACTGGAGAGCAAGGAGCTTAACGAACGAGACACTCACAACTGTGCTCACACATTTGTTCCTTACCAGTCTCTCTCACACACTCACACTCACACACACACACACACACACACCTACACACACACTGGCACACTCCTAAACTATGGCATTGCTCAGGAACCATCTGGCAGTGTCAGTGAACAGGGGATTGTTATATTTAGTTGTGTTCCACTTTGGCATGAGTCAGCAGTAAGTGGTTTTTCTCGCTACAGATGGGAGAGGGCGAGCGCCTGGATCCAGCATTGTTCACTGGGAAAATAAATCACGTCGCTTTACGTCAATGGAAAACATTTCTAACCTCGGCTTTGTGCTTTTACAAAGGCGTGCTATTTACAGACACCTTTGTGGCATTTCTACTTGTACAGAACATTTTGAACTGCCCTTGCTCACAGCGCTCAGCCCACAGAATGAGTGCTGTCTGGAGAGAGGGATGAAAAACAGGGCGTCCTTCTATCCTGGCCAGGGTTGACAGATAACGGAACAGAAAAAGATTTAGGCTCCTCAGACGTCAACTCTGACATTTACCATGTAGGTCATGCCCCTTCCTTTCTTCCTTCCTTACAGCCTTCTTTCCTTCCTTCCTTCGAGAGAAAGAGAGAGAGAGACAGAAAAATAGAGAGAGAGAGAGAGAGAGAGCGAGAGCGAGAGTGAGAGAGCGAGAGCGAGAGCGAGAGAGAGCGAGAGAGAGAGAGCGAGAGAGAGCGAGAGAGAGAGAGAGAGAGAGAGTGAGAGAGCGAGAGAGCGAGAGAGAGAGAGAGAGCGAGAGAGCGAGAGAGAGAGAGAGTGAGAGAGCGAGAGCGAGAGAGAGCGAGAGAGCGAGAGCGAGAGAGAGCGAGAGCGAGAGAGAGAGAGAGAGGAAGATTGAGCCACTACAACAGGCTTAAGATAGAGAAACGAAAGTGTAGGACAGTGAGAGCACACGACTGTGCACTGTGGGATGAGGTGATGAGCAGCAGCTACAGGAAGCTGACAGGAAGCAGGATCTCAGTGACCACGATGATGTCATGCAGGGGAGCGGTTCAGTCTTCTCCACCAAAGGTTGCGTGCCTCGATCACGACAGAGTTTCACCACACAGAGAGGCCATGACAGATCGCCTTTCAGTCCCATCAACACCAAGCTTGACTCGCACAATCGTGGGATAATAACACACACGCACACAGACACACACACGCAAGCACACAAGCAGCACCTCAGCACCACCCCCCCCCCCCCCCCGCCCCACCATGCCAATTATAAATTTGTTCTAATTTCTCTCTCTCCTAGCTCTCTTGATCAGCAGCCGTCAAATGATTCCACTCCCGCAAAGAAGAGCAGAGGCTGTCCTTCCTGGGGGCAACGTGCGCCCGTCTGGGAGATCCGACCACTTATCTCTCCGTGGGATGACACGCATCCCCCCACCCTCCTCCTCCCCCCCCCCCAGAACCTGCCCCCTCCTCGTTCTCCATCTCTCTCCCTGCAGATCTCTCCTCCGACAGGCCGCGCTGCAGTCAGCTCGAGCGTCGCATATCCTTATTAGTAACGTCTTGTCAAAAACGATGCGCCTTCGAAACGCGAACGGGAGCTCGCGGGGGAGACACAGCGTATCTGCAGCAGAAGAAGAACCGGCGTGCGTCGTTGCCAAAGCCCTCAGGACACAGACAGCCATGTAAGAGAACCGAATCCTCTGCCGGGGCCAAACCGATCAGCTATGGGGGTTTCCATCCTGGGTGAAACCGTTCTAATTATGGAGATGGAGATATAAAATATGGATGCTTCGGTGCTTTGGATTTGTGTTGCTCTCGTCAAGCTGATACTTTGGTAAAATCAACTCTGCCCTTCCTCATTTTAATACTGACCAAGACACTTTCCCTGATTATTGAAAAAAAACATCAATCCCTGATTAGATTTGGGGATTCAGTAGCACTGAAGTGCGCTGGGTAATGTGGAAGGGAGCTTTAATATCAGTGACCAGACTGTGGCTAATGGGCCATACTGTAATGCCTGGAAAATGGTATTGACTACGTGCACCTCAACCTGGGTGGATATGACAAGACACACAACACACACAACACACACACACACATGCACACACACACAGAGATATCTAGTCCACCCTCATTAAACCAGAGTCTTAGCAGTCTATGTCTGGGGAGGTGTGACAGAGGAGAGGAGGCCTGGAACTAAACTCACCTGATCTGTTATGGAACTATAGCTCTGTGTATGTGTGTGTGGGTGGGTGTGAGAGAGAGAGAGAGCGTGAGAGATAGAGAGGGAGAGAGAAAAAGAGAGAGAGACAGAGAGACAGAACGAGAGAGACACAGAGAGAGAAACAGAGAGGGGGGGGGGGGCAGGGGGTAATTGTATTTGTGTTGTGTTCTCCCCAGCAATGTCACAGAGGGGCTTCACACACACCCATACAGCTACGCCTAAAACAGTCTAAACCCTCAAAGAAGGCCAGGAAAGACCAGCAGAACACAGGTTTCCATCCCCATCAGGACTCTGCTGCTGGAAGTGTGACTGGAGATGATCCGTGTGAGGATGATCATCGGTTGCTAATGGCTTCCTCGGAGTGTTAAACTGAGGCCAGCGGGCAGAGCTGGAGCGTGAGAGATATAGTGTGACAGAAGGAGAGAGGGGCAAACCATGGAACGAGCCTTGAGTAAATAAGGAAGTGAGTGAATAAGAGAAAGCGAGGGCTTGATTAATGAACAGTGTGAGAGGCAGAGCTGCTGTCTGGCACCCTCACCCTGCACTCTGTCATATGAGGGGCCGTGCTCTAATAAAGAAGAAGAATGGGCTTTATCTGGAGGAAAGGTGTCCTGGTATCTGTCTCTCTCTCTGTCTGTTTGTCTCTGTGTCTGGCTCTCTCTCTGTGTCACTCTCTCTCTCTGTCTCTCTCTAACTGTCTCTCTCTGTCTGTCTCTCTCTGTCTGTCTGTCTCTCTGTTTCTCTAATGCTGTATGTCTCTCTCTCTCTGTATCTCCGTCTGTCTCTCTGTCTGTCTCTCTGTTTCTCTGTGTCTGTCTCCCTCCCCCTCTCTCTCTCTCTCCCTCCGTTTTTTCCATCTTCTGTTATTTAAGACCCCTTGGGAAAACCGTGGCAGCCAGGAGGTCTAATCTTCAGGGTAAATCTCTCCCAGCCCAACCCTGAGCTCTCCACATGAGACATCAACAAGAGGGCTAATGGTGCGGCCGTTCTTAGTAAGTCTAGCCAACAGCATATAGTCAGCATACAGTCAGCATATTCCCCCCTATCAGCAATCCACAGCACTTTAGCCATGGCAAGATCCAATGAGCTTACAGCCACATTAGGACATCGGATGGTTATTCAAGTACTTTAAACGTCGATGTTTATCAGCAGAATCAATTAAACTGATAATTCGATGTTTCCTGTAAGCGTACGCCTCCGGGATGTTCTACCCCTTCAACCTTGATACCGGTCCTCTCATTCCCTCCCCCCTTCCTCTTCTCATCATGTCCAGCCCATGGCAGTCCTGTGGTGATGGCCAGACCAGCCCAGACCTCCCCCCCCCTCCCCTCTCCGTCCCCCATTACCACCACCGAAACCCCTGCCAGGCAGTAACACATCAAAGAAGAGGAACGGAGAACATGCCCAACGTGCCAGCCTCACCAACCACGTGGAATTGAAAAGCCAAACAACGCCCACGGACCCCGTCCTCGCCCAATCTGTCTTTCTGGTTCCCCAGCTGACACTTCCCAGCTGCCTGCGGGAGGACAGCTGTAGGATTCTGGAAGACAACATGAGGGAGGTAGCCGATTGCAATACTTCCAGGGGGAGTAGAATTATCTGGATCTTTTTTGTTTGGATGCCCAGTTTGAGAGGATGAAGCAGAACTGACTTGATCTTGACTGATCTACCTGCCAACCCAGGTCCACGGCAGATTGAAGAACCAGAACATATTGGGGACATTTTCCAGATGATTCTAATTGTTTCCATGACTATGACTCTGCAGCAGTGCGTGAAAAGGCAGGTGGCTGAGCGGTTTGGGCGTCAGGCTGGTGATCAGAAGGTTTCCAGTTCGATTCCTGGCAGAGGCAACATAATGTTGTGCTTGGGCAAGGCACTTCACCCTACTTGCCACATCGAACATACAGACTGTCCCTGTATGTGCTCTCTGGACAAGAGCGTCTGCTTACTATAAAAAGATTTTAGGTATACTTTGTACCATTTCCTCTGTACCACCTCTCCTCTCTTCCCTAATAAACATGTTCTGGGATAATGAACAAAAACACGTGTTGCTGTACTGTCCCACTTCATCATAATACATTAATCAACAAAATATCCAGTCTTCATTATGTCAGAGCTTAGGTTGAGCAGCAACCTCAATTACGACCATAAGCTCATGTTTTATTAATTTCGTAATTTAGCTTTAGCAATGAAGCGATTTCCACGGTGGAGATAGCAGAGGGAGGGATAGACTGATTGAGATCCCCTGGGAGGAACGAGACCTCTGGCTTTAAGTGAGCAGCTTCTCATGTTTCCAAACAGCAGCCTCTGACTCCATTTCTGGTAAACTCCAGTCTGCTGATGCATTATTGAAGTGGAAGGAAATCTGGCCACAGAGCTCAGGGAATAGTATTAACTGAAAACTTGTCCAGCATGCAAAAGTCTAGCTGTACTACTTAAACTAATTAGCGACTCTGGGATGTGTGTTGGCCGTACTACAAATGGATTGAAGCAATGATCAAGAGAGCAGGTCGAGGAGCGCTCTTAAAATATATGCCCTCCCTCCCTCCCTCCCCCTCCCTCCCCCTCCCTCCCCTCCCCTCCCCTATCATTAGGGAGTGAACAGGGAAGTTCGGGGTGAACAGGGTTATTTCATGTGATCAATGTTTCAATCACATCTCCTAGCATGCAATCACCACAGCACTGGGGAATGGAGGGAGGGAGGAAACCCTTAAGGTATGACAAGTTATTTTTTCCACGTGAGCCAAAGAGTAACAATCCTTGGAAGATCATCGTTGTACGATGTTTCTTTGTTGTATTCAGACAGGAGAGCCTTGGCTGTGGAACAAAACTGCACCCCTGGGCTGAAATGTTGCCTTAATTGACAAGGATACAAATATGTGTACATTGGTGAAACATTGCATCAAACCATAGACGAAATCCGATTATCTGAGGCCCATGTTTGTGTAGCCAACCAGCTAACGAATAATGCAGACCAAGAGAAATCGTCTCTCAAACCAAATTAATTGGACATCACAGGGCTGCTATTAGGGGAGTGTGATGATGAATACACAGACCTGAAAGAGATTAATAAACCTCACCTTCCAGTGAATGGCTTTGCCAGCAGTAACATATGATAATGACACCTCCTCATGCTGGGCTAATCAATTCCTTTGATAAATAATAATGATAAAACTCGACGCTGAGTAAAGTGGCAGTTTGGATGCGTAACAAGGCCCATTCCTGTCGTAGCTGTTATGAATGTGTGCTGTGGGAGACTTTTAAATGCTGTGTAATTGGTGCTGCCGGGGGTAATTGGGTAATAAAAATTTTATTCAGAATAAAACATATTTAGCCATATTACATGTAGTGTGGTAAATCTATAATACCTACCTCAGCGGAGACAACACAGTACGGTAATGGTGCAGTTCTTCATGACCATCATTATCATCATTATCATCATCATCATCGTCATCATTATCATCAATCCAGAGACACAGTTGGATGAGAGTATGGTAGTGTCAAAATAGACAGGTTTTACAGGATAGCTTTGCACGCAAAAACACAACGGGAGAGCAGGAAAACAGTGGCGGACAATCAGTGAGGGGAGACACCGGCGAGGTGCTGAGCAGAGACGACATCGAGAGGCGACAGCACTGACGGAGGAACTGGAACTACACACTGCTTCATATCGTCCACCGTGTCACTTGGTATCTCCCTACCGCAGCGTCTGATAGGATACAAGGATGTGCCAAGAACATGGTACAGTCCAATTAAACAAAGTGTGACCGATCACGTATATTAAAGGTGATTATGAGACTGAGGTAGCAAGGCAAAGATGGCTTTCTGCAGATTTCTTAACAGATTTTTTATAAAACTACTCTACATGATGACTACAGTAAGGGCCTCTCTTTCCAAACCCAACTGAACCATTTCAAGTTCAATGTATTCCATTTCTTTCTCTTACTGCTTGGTCTCTCCTACATGAATTCATCTGACACCGGGATCAGAATCAATCACACTTGGAATGACAACTGTATAGGCACGGGAGAGGGGGGGGGGTCAGCTTCACGTCACATCATCGCAATCGGCTTGAACGACACCGACAGAATCACATCAACGTTTTTAAAGGGGAACCTTGACAGAGCATGCATAACACAAAACTGAAGAGGGGGGGGGGGGGAATAGAGGGAAATAAAATGAAAATAATGCTGCTTTGAAGATCAAAGAAAAGAATACTATTTTTTCGAAAAAGATCATTTAAGATACTGGTTTAACCGGTAGTGCCATAGTTCCCCTCCTTGTTCCCCAAATCAGAAGGTGACACGGTACGGTATAAACAGGACACAGGAAGTTACTGCGCTTGCAGGATCGAAGCAAAGTAAAGAACAAGGACAAAATAAATGTAACAGTTTGATTCCAGAAGTAAAACTAAATACACAAAACAAACCCAACACCCCCCCCCCCATCCTCAAAATAAGCGTATTTAGTTATAGAAAGCCCCCTAACCCCATAATTATAGGCATATTCATACAAATCACTGACAAAACGTTGAACCGACTTTGAACAATCAACACTTCTTAAAATGTACAGTTTGCATAGTACAAGACGACAATGTGGCGGAGATAAGTAGTAAAGATATGTGGTCCTGTGTCTTTGGGATTTCAGGGTGTGGTCTCTCCCCGGGGGGGGGGGGGGGGGGGGGGGAGGGGGGGGGGGAGGGGTCTAACACTACATCCTCCAGGAATACGATGAACGTTGGGGACAGAGCGAGCTGTGTCTGGGAATGTCATTATCTTTCTGAATACGCACACCTAATGCTGCTCTACTTGGAAATGTCCTCACAAAACCTGAAACACAAGAAGAAAAGACATGCGCACGGTCTCAGAATCCAGTAGTCATTAGGGCACGCGCGCACACACACACACACGCGCACACACACACACACACACACACACACAGACACACACACACACAAACACACTGACCGCAAACACATACAGCAAAAACACAAAACACATTTGGCCACACAAGGTTAGACAAGGTTCCAGTGAGCTAGGTTAAACATTAAGATTCCAGGGGTTTCGGTAATGACTAAAAAGATCTGTTCAAAGTCATACATACAGACTGACAAACGGCAGTTATTGCTCTGCTAATTTCATGTGGGCTGAAATGTCAAAGTATTTTCCTGTTGGTGAGTCTCAATAGCGTTGATCGGGAAAATATTAGCCGGGAAATATCTAAAAGTTTTCAGAAAGTAATCGAGGGGTTGGTTGGCATGGTGATGCCTATCCCTCACGCTCGTCACCCCGAATTTAGACAGGGACGGGGAGATACTGAGGATTCTGGGAAAGAGCTTTCAGTGGAAGCAGTTTTTTTAGTCAAAAAAGACGAATTCATTCAAGCTGGTCTTGGTTAAAAACAGGACAATAACTGAATTGAATAGACTAAGATAAGAAGAGGAGGATGAATGGGTGATTAAATAAGGAGGAAGGGCGATCATAACAGTCGTCTTAAACACATTTCCCGTCTGTGCTGAACTCAGGGTGCATTTCAACAGGGCATGAATACAGAAATGAACCGAATTTCATTAAATCGTTTTTGTGATACGCCAAAACTATTATGTCCCGAGTGAGCGGAATCCTACTATTACTTTCATCTATACAGAGTTCTGTTTCGGCTACGTGCTGGAAAACAGCTCAATTGGACAGACTCTTCTCTCACCTGTGGTCTTGAAGAATGACTTGAGGCTGCAGAAAGAGAGGAGAGAAGAAAAAAAGGTTGGGGAAAAATTTAATTTCATACACACCTCACAGGCTTTCATTTCTATTAAATCATTTTTTTTCTCTCTCTCTCTCAGAAGGTGCTGTTGGGGAGCTAAACACTAATCTAGTGTCAATATCCCTGTAGCATCTAGCAGATTAGAATGGATTTTTAACTAAACTCTAGATAGACTTTCGACCCCTCCAAAAATCCTAGCGCAAATTCAAGCCGCTGAGTTAATTCGCAACTCAAACTTTCTTATTGTTTTCTTCCAACCCCCCCTTGAGGCAGTTTCACTGCTGATGCTGCCGTTGCCGCAACACACACACACACATAGGCCAGAAAGTTGCTGCTGAACTTGCTGAAAGTGACTTGGTCTACAGTTCTTTAAACACAATCAGTGTGCAGGCTGCATCCATTGGTTTCTCTGCTTCTCTGAGCCAAGGATATTAGTCGGTAAGGCTGCTTCTTCTATCCTTGATGGAGGCAACGCACTGTGCCTAACCCCTCCCCCTCCCCCTCCGTCATCGATAATGCATCGCAAACAGGAAGTGCGGGAGGACGGTGTTTGTTTACCGTTCCAGAGATGTGACGCACGACTGAACGCGTTAAAAAGACAAGTTAAGACAAACCCCCACCAGGGGGGATGTCTTCAGAGGAGAAACACCCTGCTCAAAGGCATGGATGTGGGGAACCGCTCCTGCACGTGTGCACCCACAGCCCCAGAGAGGGGGGGGACAGAGAATGATCAGAGAAAGGAAAGGCCAGCAGAAATCAAAAGGATGGAGTTGGGGTGAAGGAAAGAGAAAGCTAGAAAAGAGGGGGGGGAGAGGGGGGAGGAGAGGGGGAAAGAGGGAGGGGAAAGATGGAGGGGAGTAAAGGAACGAAAGAGGGAGGTGAGTAAGGGAAGGAAAAGAGGGAGGGGAAAGAGGGAGGGGAAAGAGGGAGGGGAAAGACGGAGGGGAAAGACGGAGGGGAAAGACGGAGGGGAGTAAGGGAAGGAAAGAGGGAGGGGAAAGAGCGATACTCACGACTACATGCAGGGAAGGTGGTGTTGATCTGCTCCATGATGTCGGCTAGGTCAGAGCTGCTACTGTGAGGGTCCAGGAACTCCTCTGGATGAAAACACACACACACACACGAGGGGTTCGGACAGTTCGTGAGCAGTAGACTGTACCGCACAGTGTGTCAGTGTGACGTGTGTGTGTGTCTTACCGTTGTGTTCAGGGCGAGGCCCTCCTTCCTGCATGCTGGGGGACGACACACCGTTCACTCTGGACTCTAACTCAGGCTGAAAGAGAGACAGAGAGAGAGAGAGAGAGAGAGAGATAGAGAAACAGAGACAGAGAACATTAGAGCGACAGACGGAGAGCATTAGAGACAGAGCATTGAAAAGAGAAGAATACAAAGAGAGTGAGAGAGCATTAGAGAGAGAGAGGGAAAAAGAGAGAGAGAGCATTAGATAGATAAAGGGAAAAAGAGAGAGAGAGAGAGAGAGAGCATCAGATAGATAAAGGGGAAAAGAGAGAGAGAGAGAGAGAGGGTGACGCAGAATGCCGGATTATTAAAACATGGAGCCCAAACTCATCATTATTCATCAATCACTGGCTCGCTTCTTTTTGGACGACTTCAGAAAGTGTGGAGACAGCAGGAGGAGGCTGTGCGGAATGTTCTGGAAGCTGCTATGTGTGTCACGAGGAGATCTGGGTCTGCATGGTACACGTGTGTAACCATGCCCTCATTAGCCTCTACCACAGAGTTCACCTGCACCCACTTTAACAGACAGCCACTAGCATATGGGAGGCACTAAAGACCGCCTGTATGTTTGTGTGTGTGGTGGGTTCTTCTGATGGGAGACTGTTTGAAAAACGGGGCGAGGTTTCAAATTAGGCTATGAAATGAACGCACACACACACGAACGCACACACAGTGTGGAGGGATGTGCAGGACACCATATGTCCGGTGACATTTCCAGCCCCGTCAGCCACATGCCCCCGCAGCTCCTCCAGAGACAAACAAATCTAAGTCTGCAATCTCTCCTCGTCTCTCTCCTCACTCCTCCTCTCTCCTCCCCTCCCCTCCCCTCCGCTCCACTCTCCACCCCTCCCCTCCTCTCCCGTGCCGTCCCAATTCCTCCTCTCTCCTCCCTCCTCCCCTCCCCTAAAGTCAATGTGCGTCCGCAGTAGGTATCCTTATTCAAGCGTGTGTTCAAACATATAACATGCACATTACGTACATTATGTACGCAGTACATAAACAACCTGTGCAGGTGTGTGTCGTTACGCGTTTGTATACAGTGTGTGTGTGTGTGTTGTCCAGCCTACCTGCTGCAGCAGCCTCCGGAGCCGGTCCAGCTGGGACTCCAGCTGCTTGTTGTGCTCCTCCAGGATGTGCATGCGCGCCTCCAAGCGACCCTTGTGCTGCCTCAGCAGCTTGGCCTCGGCCAGGAGGTCCGCCTCCTCCGGACCCTCGGGGTCCCAGTGGCCCCCCGGCGGCCCCCGCTGAGCGTGCTGCTCCTTCAGCTGCTCGTACTCCCTCTGCAGGGTCCTGGGGGGAGGAGGGAGGAGGAGGAGGGAGGAGGGAGGAGGGAGAAGGAGCAGGAGGAGGAGGGAGGAGGAGAGGGGAGGAGGAGGGAGGAGGAGGGAAGAGGAGCAATAGGGAGGAGGAGGGAAGAGGAGCAATAGGCAGGAGGAGGGAGGAGGAGGAGTCAGGATGTACAGTCAAAGGTCTTACAGACAGAAAACCAACACATGCACACACATGCTTCCTTAAGCTCTCCGCGCCACACCACCTCATCGCCCTCTCTCCCCCCCCCCCCTCTCTCCATCTCTCTCTCCCTCTCTCCGTCTGTGCGGTCTCTCCTTTCTCCGGCTGCTATCTAAAGCCTCTCGCCCCACACAGAGGGAGGCTTGGCCT
>CM059327.1:3807697-3835971 GCA_030340685.1 Protosalanx chinensis | reverse complement strand
AAGAGAGTGGATGCGTAAATTGTGTGTGTATAAGTGTATCTGTGTGTGTGTGCTCGTGCGTGTGCGTACGTACATGTTGGAAGCAGCTCCGAACGCTGGGTTCGATGATGCTGCCGCCGAAGGCCGCCACCTCTCCCAGTTGCCGCGGGATCTGGATGGCGTCGTGCAGCAACAGGCCCAGCTGCCTCTGGTCACACGTGTCCCCGGCGAGGCCACCTGGCTGAACAGGTCTGGGTGGAGGGAGGAGGGGGGCGTTAATAGCGTCTCATCTATGTGAAATCGTCGGTCCCCCCCCCCCAACCCTGGTCCTCGAGAACTTCACATTCCTGAAGGGGGTTTCCCTGCTCCAGCACACCTGATTCTAATTATGAGGCTTCTACTTCTGCAGAGTCGACCCAGTCATTTGAATCGGATGTGCTGGAGCGGGGAAACATTCTAGAACCTTCAGGGACAGTGGTTCTCCGGGACCAGGGTTGGGACCGCTGATGTAAATAGTGAATGTCTTACGGTGAGATGGGGCGTTAACAAAACACACACACACACACACACACGCAGAGCTTTTGGACGTCCATATCTGAAATGACACAAACTTTGTGCACGCACACACTGGAAAACACTGAGAATTCATTGAGGACATTGCTGTTTAATAGGAAACGCTGCAATCTAGCTGACTGCTGATAAGATCATGTCGGCGTTAATGCTCAGACAATAAGAGGGAGGGAGAGAGAGAGAGAGGGGGGGGGGAGACAGAGAGGGGGGAGAGAGAGAGAGAGAAAGAGGGGGGTGGAGAGAGACAGAGAGAGGGGGAGGAAGAGAGGGGGAGGAAGAGAGGGGGGAAGAGAGGGGGAGGAAGAGAGGGGGGAAGAGAGGGGGAGAAGAGAGGAGGAAGAGAAGGGGAGGAAGAGAGGGGGAGGAAGAGAGGGGGAGGAAGAGAGGGAGGAAGAGAGGGGGAGGGAAGAGAGGGGGAGGAAGAGAGAGGGAGGAAAGAAGAGAGGGGGAGGAAGAGAGGGGGAGGAAGAGAGGGGGAGGAAGAGAGAGGGAGGAAGAGAGGGGGAGGAAGAGAGAGGGAGGAAGAGAGGGGGAGGAAGAGAAGGAGGAAGAGAGGGGAGGAAGAGAGAGGGAGGAAGAGAGGGGGAGGAAGAGAGGGGGAGGAAGAGAGGGGGAGGAAGGTGAAACAGGGAACAGTTAGTCATCATCTGTTGCTGACTTTGATCTCCTCCTCTAACCCTCCCCTGATGTCAGCTCCTGTTAGTGGAGGACTGATGGGTCTGGATGGTCGTGTGTGTGTGTGTCTGCATGTGTGTGTTTGTGCCTGCATGTGTGTGTGTGTGTGTGCCGGGTGTGTGTGTGTGTGCTGCATATGTGTGTGTGTGTGCCTGTGTGTGTGGGTGTGTGCCTGCATGTGTGTGTTTGTGGCCTTTAATGTGTGTGTGTGTGTGCCTGCATGTGTGTGTGTGTGCCGGTGTGTGTGTGTGCGTGTGCCTGCATGTGTGTGCCTGTGTGTTGTGGGTGTGTGCCTGCATGTGTGTGTGTGTGCCTGTGTGTGTGGGTGTGTGCCTGCATGTGTGTGTTTGTGCCTTTATGTGTGTGTGTGTGTGTGTGCCTGCATGTGTGTGTTTGTGGCTGCATGTGTGTGTGTTTTGTGCCTGCATGTGTGTGTGTGTGTGTGTGTGCATGTGTGTGTTTCTGCCTGTATGTGTGTGTGTGTGTGCCTACATGTGTGTGTTTGTGCCTGCGTGTGTGTGTGTGTGCCTACATGTGTGTGTGTGCCTGCATGTGTGTGTGTTTCTGCCTGCATGTGTGCGTGTGCCTGCATGTGGTGTGTGTGTGTATGTGCATGTGTGTGTGTGCCTGCGTGTGTGTGCCTGCATGTGTGTGTTGCTGTGGCTGCCGCTCTGCATTAGCTCAGCTACAACAACAGCTCTATGAGACATCGCATGTATGAGTGTTCCTACACTCCCACCCACCGACTCCCCCCACTAACTGCCAACAGCAGTTCTTCTAATGCCTCTTATCAGAGACATACACATTTACATTGAGTCATTTTAGCAGACGCTCTTATCCAGAGCGACTTCCAGCAAGTACAGGGACATTCCCCCTCCTGAGGCAAGTAGGGTGAAGTGCCTTGCCCAAGGACACAACGTCATGTTGACACAGCCAGCAATCGGACTTGCAACCTTCCGAGTATGTTATTTGTACTTCCATGTTATTTGTATCATTTGTATTATTTGTTACTTGTATCATATTTGTAGTGTATTTTACATTGTATTCATTTTTTATTAGTATGCCCACATTCTATGTTTGCTCATTTCTGCCACAGTGAATTCTAGTTAAGTTAATCTTGCATAGCGAATAAACCCCATTCTGATTCTGATTCTGACGAGCCCGACGCCTTAACCGCTGAGCCACCTGACTCCCTTATATACACACCTTGTTATACAATTCCAACAGCTTGTATCCCCCCCCTTCCTACTCCCCTCACATCCCCTTCAGGAACTCCTGACATATCTGTGCTCCCTCACCAACAGTATCTGCTTCAGGTAACCTAGATACAACCTTATTATCTCCTACAGTCCTCCCCTTTCTAAAGCGTTCACAAATCTCTGTAAGGACCCCAACAGCAGAGCTTTCTGACAAACAAAACATCACGTGGTCAGGGTGCTCTGTGTTACAGTGTGTTACAGTGTGTTACAGTATGATGTGTGTTACAGTATAATGTGTTACAGTGTGTTACAGTGTGTAACAGTGTGGTTACAGTGTGTTACAGTGTGTTACAGTGTGTTACAGTGTGTTACAGTGCGATGTGTGTTACAGTGTGTTACAGTATGATGTGCGTTACAGTATGATGTGTTACAGTGTGTTACAGTGTGATGTGTGTTACAGTATGATGTGTGTTACAGTGTGTGTTACAGTGTGTTACAGTGTGATGTGTGTTTACAGTATGATGTGTGTTACAGTGTGTTACAGTATGATGTGTGCTACAGTGTGTTACAGTGTGATGTGTGTTACAGTGTGGTTACAGTGTGATGTGTGTTACAGTATGTTACAGTGTGTTACAGTGTGATGTGTGGTCACAGTGTGTTACAGTATGATGTGTGTTACAGTGTGTTACAGTATGATGTGTGTTACAGTGTGTTACAGTGTGTTGCAGTGTGTTACAGTGTGATGTGTGTTACAGTGTGTTACAGTGTGATGTGTGTTACAGTGTGTTACAGTGTGATGTGTGTTACAGTGTGTTACAGCGTGATGTGTGTTACAGTGTGTTACAGCTGTGTTACAGTATGATGTGTGTTACAGGTGTGTTACAGTGTGTTACAGTGTGTTACAGTGTATGTGTGTTACAGTGTGATGTGTGTTACAGTGTGTTACAGTGTGATGTGTGTTTACAGGTGTGTTACAGTGTGATGTGTGTTACAGTGTGTTACAGTGTGTTACAGTGTGTTACAGTGTGTTACAGCTGGCTTCTCTGGGATTTCTGTGATGTGAACGAGTGACTGTGCGCACACGCACGTGTGTGTGTGTGCGTGAGGTGCGCGTTTTGCGTGTCCGCGCTGAAAGAAAACAGCCAATGGAGAGCCGAGAGTGGGGAGTCGCCCAAGCGTGCACGATCTCCCAGGAAGCCTAATAGGAAGTGCCAGCGGAACGAATAGGCTCAGGGGCTGGGAGGTGGGGGGGTGGGGTGGGGGTGGGGGGTGGGGGTGGGGGGAGGGGGGAGGGGAAGGGAGGAAGAGGAGGCCGTGGGAGAAGAGTGATGGTGGGGCCGGATCGGTGAATGTAGGACAGGAGGAGAGGGGGGGGGGGGGGTGAAAAGGCCAAAGGATGCCACTTACAGGAGGATGGGGAAGACCAGGATGAGAGGAGGGAGGAGAGACTGGGGGGAAGGAGGAGAGACAGGGGGGAGGAGTAGGAGGGACTGGGGGGAGAGAAGGGAGAGGACAGAAGGAGTGTTTTTCTGGACGTGACAGAGCTCGTCTCCCGGTGGTCTTTCTATGCACCCTGCCTAATCCCTGGAATTAACTAGAAATGAATAAATCCAATAAACAGAATGTGTAACGAGTGGGAGGTCTCTCATCCAATTAGATGGTCCATTCAGCCTGTTCTCTGATTCCAGGCCAAACACTCAGCATCATGGTAATACTGCTAGGATTAAATTGTAGAGGAGTGCATTGTGGGATATGTGGCATGGAGTCAGGTCATGGAGAAACTGTTTCTAGGTGTGTGTGTGTGTGTGTCCTTTAAACTGTCTGTATAGTAACGGACACTTGTATTTTGGTCTGCTAGTTGTATTGGGGTCTGTAATTGTTTCTGTCTTGAAGAATGTGTGTTTGTGGGAAACCAGACTGAAGTCTGTGTGTGTGTGTGTGTGTGTGTGAGCAGCATGCTGAGGTGTGTGTGTGTGTGGTTAAGCAGCTGGCTGAGGTGTGTGAGGTGTGTTAGCAGCGTGCTGAGGTGTGTGTGTGTGAGCAGCTAGCTGAGGTGTTTGTTAGTGTGTGTGTGTGTGTGTGTTAGTGTGTGTGTGTCTTTTAAACTGTCTGTATAGTAACGGACACTTGTATTTGGTCTGCTAGTGTATTGGGGTCTGTAATTGTTTCTGTCTTGAAGAATGTGTGTTTGTGGGAAAACAGACTGAAGTCTGTGTGTGTGTGTGTGTGTGTGTGAGCAGCATGCTGAGGTGTGTGTGTGTGTGTGTGTGTGAGCAGCATGCTGAGGTGGTGTGTGTGTGTGTGTGAGCAGCATGCTGAGGTGTGTGCGTGCTCACTGCTTACATTTGTACTTCTCCTCCAGATGTCCTTTAGAGAGGGACAGCAGGCCAAGCTTCATGGACAGGGACACGAATCTTGCCGCTTCGACCACTGCAGGACACACACCACACACACAGTGAATGTTAGATGTGTGTGTGTGTGTGCATGCGTCGGTAAACGTCAACACATCAGGGGCATGTTGACCTGGTGTGTGTGTGTGTGTGTGTCCAGCACACTGCTGAGGTCTGCACCGACACACCTTGACCAGGCTCTGCGTGTGAGAGTGTGTGACAGAGAGAGTGTGTGACAGAGCGTGTGTGTGTGTGCGGGCCAGAGCGTGTGTGTGACAGATCGTGTGTGTGTCGTGTGTGAGAGAGAGCGTGTGTGCGTGCGGGCCGCAGCGCGTGTGTGTGGCGTAAGAGAGAGCGTGTGTGTGTGCGGGCCACAGCGCTGTGTGTGACAGATTCGTGTGTGTGTGTGTGTGAGAGAGCGTGTAGTGCGTGCGGGACAGAGCGTGTGTGTGGTGTGAGAGAGAGCGTGTGTGTGTGTGTGAGAGAGCGTGTGTGTGGCGTAAGAGAGAGAGCCGTGTGTGTGTGTGTGAGAGAGCGTGTGTGTGGCGTAAGAGAGAGAGCGTGTGTGTGCGGGCCACAGCGTGGTGTGCGGTGTGTTCGTACGTGTCGTAGACGTTGAGCAGCCAGTTGAGGGCACATGTCCACGCAGAGCGGCACGTTGACCAGGTCCTTGTGCTGCTGCTCCAGACCGTCGTAGATGGACGTCAGGACATTGATGACCTCGGGCACCGTCAGCAGCTGGGGATTCTGGGTAAGCTTGTGCTGCTCGAATGTGTTCTGAGCCACACTCAGGTCCAGCAGGTCCACTGTGGGAGGGAGAGAGGGAGGGAGGGGAGGGAGGGGGAGGGAGAGGGGGAGGGAGAGAGGGACAGGGAGGGAGGGAGGGAGAGGGGGCGGAAGGGAGGGAGGGAGGGAGAGGGGGAGGGAGAGGGGGAGGGAGGGAGGGAGGGAGGGAGGGAGAGGGGGGAGGGAGGGACAGAGAGGGGAAAAAAGATAATAAGAGAGAGCTGAGGACAGAGATTGCCGAGAGGAGTAAGTAATTGCTCCAGACTATCTAATAAATCCCTCAGCGGCCACAACCCAAAGAAAACTGAAAAGCAACTTTCACACAACCCAACGAGCCCCCCTTCCCTCAAACACACACACACACGAAACATACAAACCAAAGTCTCTGCCTCCTCTCCTCTCTCTCCTCCCTTTTCTCCTTCCAACCACCCCTCCTTTTCACTCCTCCTCCACTTTCACTGCCTCACCAGGCCGAAGCCACTAGCCAGTCCACTGAACTAACACAGGACCGCAGGAAGTGAGGTCCCATGACTAAACAGCCTTCTGGCACAGACTTCACTTAATTACCAGTTAGATCCCCCTGCAAGTGTGTGTGTGTGTGTGTGTGTTAGTTTGGGTGTGTGTAGGTGTGTTTGTGTGCATGTGTGTGTGTCTTACAAAGAAATACTGAGCAGTTTAAACCAAAATAAGTTGCAGTCTACTTCTTACACACACACACACACACACACACACAAGCGTGTGTGTGTGCACACAGGGGGGCCAAACGACTTCAGATTAATAACTATCAGAAACCAATCAGCTGTCTGCTCTGGGGGGTCTCTGCTAATCATAGAGGTGAAACGAGACCCCCGAGCTAAACCACTTGCAAAGTCGAAGGTTTCCATCACAAACAAAACAGCTCATTTCAATCGGAGCTGAAACACCTCGATTATCATGAACTCATTAAAGTTCAGACAAATCTTCTGCTGTTCTGAATGCCCCAGGAACTACTAATCGCCTTATTTCACGCATGCACACACACAAACACACACACACAACATACCTACACACACACAAGCCCAACCCAAACACACACGACTCAGCACAACTCAAAGCAGACAAAGTAGAGAGACACAGTAAGCAGTTCTGCTGGGATTTTATTTCCGCCACAAACAGCTGAATAGAAAACAGACAGACAGACAGGTGAGGTGTGCTGGCTCTGCCCCAGATAGACAGACAGACAGACAGGTGAGGTGTGCTGGCTCTGCCCCAGATAGACAGACAGACAGACAGGTGTGCTGGCTCTGCCCCAGACAGGACAGACAGGTGAGTATGCTGGCTCTGCCCAGACAGACAGACAGACAGGTGAGGTGTGCTGGCTCTGCCTCAGACAGACAGACAGACAAACAGACAGGTGTGCTGGCTCTGCCCCAGACAGACAGACAGGTGAGGTATGCTGGCTCTGCCCCAGACAGACAGACAGACAGGTGAGGTGTGCTGGCTCTGCCTCAGACAGACAGACAGACAGACAGGTGTGCTGGCTCTGCCCCAGACAGACAGACAGGGTGAGGTATGCTGGCTCTGCCTCAGACAGACAGACAGACAGACAGGACAGGTGTGCTGGCTCTGCCCCAGACAGACAGACAGGTTAAGGTGTGCTGGCTCTGCCTCAGACAGACAGACAGACAGACAGACAGACAGGTTAAGGTGTGCTGGCTCTGTCTCAGACAGACAGACAGGTGAGGTGAAATGGCTCTGCCTCAGACAGACAGACAGGTTGAGGTATGCTGGCTCTGCCCCAGACAGACAGACAGGTTAAGGTGGTGCTGGCTCTGTCCTCAGACAGACAGACAGACAGACAGGTTGAGGTATGCTGGCTCTGCCCCAGACAGACAGACAGACAGGTGTGCTGGCTCTATCTCAGACCCAGATGACAGCCTGGGGCTCCACTCTAACTCTACAGCAGCATCTGCTCTCTTTCTGGAGAAAAAACCCCCCCAAACTGAAACCACAGGTGGTTTAACACCCCCCGCCAAAAAACTAGTGGGAATATGTGCTCCAGGCGTGTGTGTGTGTGAACTCACAGCACAGTGCTTTCTGTAGCCGGCGGATCTTCATAGCCGTCCTGTAGGCAGAGAACCTCACGTTGTTCAGGTCGGCTGCAGGGAGGAGGGGCCAAGAGAAACAGAGCCAATCAGACGGGAGAACAGAGGAGTGACACGTGACCATAACAGATTTCGTAACACTGTCAAGAGTGAAAGAAGTGTTTTGATGGTGGCGGGGGGTCTCGCAGGGGGCCCCTCCGCTGTCTGCTAATTGGGTTTGGCGTGAGTCCGGCCCTCAGGAGACGTTTGGCTCTATTTGATCAGTGGTGGCCTTCAGAAAAGTGCAGCAGCTTATTGAAGCTGCTTGTTAAAGAAGAGTCATGCTGTTTGTGGGGACACAGGCGTACGTGTGTGTGTGTGTGTGGGGGGGGGGGGGGACACAGAGACAGAGAGAGAGAGTGAGAAAGAGAGAGAGTGAGACCAGAGAGAGAGAGACAGAGAGAGAGAGAGTGAGAGACAGAGAGAGAGAGAGAGAGAGTGAGAGAGTGAGAGAGAGAGAGAGAGTGAGAGAGAGAGAGAGAGAGAGAGAGAGAGAGAGAGGAGAGAGAGAGAGAGAGAGAGAGAGAGAGAGAGAGAGAGAGAGAGAGAGAGAGAGAGAGAGAGAGAGAGAGAGAGAGAGAGAGAGAGAATGGAGTGAATACTTTACCAAGCGACTGATAGAGTTCCGTCATCTTTGGATGATCCCAGCATGTTGTCTGTGTCTGATGACTGCAAGGCAAAATAGGACAGACAAACTTAGACACTTTGCATTAAACACACACACACACACAGACACACTTGCACAAACATACAATGGCACGCACACAAGGACTAGCGCAAGCACACACACACACCATTTGGCCAAACGCAGAGATGAGGTACGCAGATACAAAATCTGTTACCAATCAATGCAATCACTGTCCAGCGGCATCTGTCCATCAGAGGAACAGGTACACACACACAACCTCACACAAACACACAACCTCATACAAACACACAACCTCACAAACACACACACTCACTCACACACCCTCACAGTCTTCTCCCACACACTCTCTCCTATCTTCTCATCTCTAATTGCAGATTCATGCCGTGACCCACGCAAACACAGGCAAATTAAAACACCCCCCTCCACACACACACCACACCCACACACACACACAAACATTTCCCCAGATCGCAGATAAAGACCTGGGTAGGTCCATGTCTCGTCTCCTTCCTGCTCAAAACACCCTCCAGCTGCACAAGTTAAGAAAACCCCAGTGAGAAGAAGCCAAAGTCCAGCAGAACCGATGAAAGCAGCCTCCTTCAGCAGCTTGGCTGCATCCCTGTTCCCTCCGCAGGAGCTCTGCTCTCTGATAAGCTGCCCGCCGGGGCTTCTGGGAAATCTACCTGTCGGCGGACTTCAAGACCGACGGAACGACGGCACGAACAAAGAAAGAGAAGGAGAGACGGAGGAGGAGAAAAAACAGGAGACGGAGAAGCATCTCGATGTTTTCCAGAACATGTTTGGAAGTGTTCTGACAACCTGGGCGGGGGGGGGGGGGGGAGTGCATGCTGGGAAGTGTAGTGCTGAGCGGGGCTGTGGAGGAGAGGGGCTACAGGGGGCGGACTGTCAGCGGGGTTCGTCCCTATTCATCTGTCTGACGCAGAGCGCTGGGAGTCCTAAGCTGTCCCACAAGCCACCCTGCTGGATACGGATATCAGGCCCATGTCGGGGTTTTGAAGATGGCTGACAATGATTCGTGCTCCTCTTTGTTGAGGGATTTTAGAGTTTAAGGAAGAGCTGTAACACAAATCTTTCTCACACACGCGCGCAAAAGCACTCTCACACACACCGACGCACATTAACGTTTTTTCACTGCCCACACACACACACAATTACAGCCTAGACGCATTCACATACCTCAGGTAACAACTAACCAGACAGACGTTTGGATTAACCTCTCCCGGGTCCCCTGAGGACCCCGGCCCGTGGGCCAGCCATTACCCACCCACATCTATCTAACAACAGAGCTGAACCCAGGAGCAGCCAGTCTAGTCCCTCTGTGGCTGCAGACACAGCCTGGGGCTCATTGATCCGCGGCGTGTCACCGGAGCGAGGGGGGGGCATGTTGGGGCGTGAACGTCATTAAATGCCAACCTTTGGTAAACAACGTTAGATAGGGAGGTGGGGAATGAGGCGGGGGGATGCAGACGCTGCCAGACTGGTACCATATTGACGTCATGATTAATGTGATGGAGGGAGAGGGAGGGAGAAAGAGAGAGAGAGAGAGAGAGAGAGGAGAGAGAGAGAGAGAGAGGTAGAGAGAGAGAGAGAGAGAGAGAGAGAGAGAGAGAGAGAAAAGAGAGAAAGGGAGAGAGAGAGAAAGGGAGAGAGACAGAGAAAGAGAGGGAGATCAGGGAGAGAGGGAGGGAGAGAGAGAGAAAGAGAGCGACTGAGAGATAGAGAGAGAGGGAGAGCGGAGAAGGAGGGAGGGAGGGATGGATGGAGGAATAGAGGGAAAGAAATGTATTTCGTCCACGTTTATTACACCAGGGTAGCAGGCCAGTGGTTAAGGCTGTACAAACCTGATAAAAAGACTACAAAGCCCAGGCACTTCCAACAGTCCCTGCTTTATATAACACCTCAATCATGTTCAGAATCATCCAATTAATGACTGTGTCCTCGGGGCATTTCCTGTTTGGTGGAGCTACTTCCTGCACAGCAGAGCCATGCAGAACAGAGGGGGGGGAGTGATGGATTGTGGGGGATAGGAGATAGTCCTGCTCCAACAATCCACAACTTCCTGCTTTAAGACTTCCTCTGGTGAGAAGTAATGTCTGGCAGTCATCTCTATCTACCTCTATATCTCTCTATCGCTCTCTTTCTCTCTCTCTCTCTCTCTCTCTTCTTTCTCTCTCTCGATTCCTCAATTCCAAAATGCTTCATTTGCATGAAAAACAGGTGTTTATGTTGCTAAACCACAGGCAAAACACACAATCAAAAGGTAGGTCCACTCCTCACCAACTCTCTCCTTTCTTCTCTCTATCGCTTTTTCCGTGTCTACATTTCTGAATTAGATTTTTAAAGGCCCCATTTGCATGACAAAAAAAATACGTGTACACAACCCAAAGTGGCAGCCATAGACTGGGTCTTTCTCTTCTCTAAATCTTCCCGCCTCTACTTCTTCTCGTCACCTCCAGACTCTCTCAGCAAGGAGTTTGTCACAAAGCACCTTCATGAATATTCATGAGCGATCGATGACTGATAACGGGAGCTGGGATATACGTCAGGGAGAAATGGAATTAGGGAGATTTCTCCGACTCGGATGATCTTTTGCTTCGTGCGTACTAACAGCAGCCCCGTCTCTTCTGCTGTACTTATCATAAACCATAACTGACATGTAATAAGTGGCTGCAACTCCCACCTGACATATTTAGAAATTCCTTCCTTCTTCTTCTCCGCTCCTCCTCCCCCCCCCCCCCCCCTTCCCCTCCCCCCCTCCCCTACTCAGCACGATTCTTTGTTATTCCATTCCTCTTCTCTGAATTTCACAAGTGTTTTCGGCCCTTTGAGTTGAAGCATCTTAATTAAAAAAGCTGCATGAGTAACAGTTGAAGCATGTTTTTTGATGGACAGACACATGAGTGCTGAGGAAACATACACACAGACACACATAGAGACACAAACAGACACACACAGAGAGAGACACACACACACAGAGACACACAGACACACACACACACACAGACACAGACAGACACACATAGACACATAGATACTTTTCACAAACAAACAGACACACACTGACACAAACAAACACAGACACGCACCAGACACACACCCATACACACACACATTTGGGAGTTTGATGGAGAGCTGGCTCTGGCAGAGGGACAGACTAATATATTTCCTTGACAAGCTGGCGCCCTAGTCTTCCTGCCAAGATGGCGGGGGTCAGATAGAGGTCACGAGCGAGGCGGAGGGGTTGACCCGTCGGGGTGGCAGAGCGCCCGCGTGGAGCCCCTTTGATGTGTCCCCCCCCCCCCTTCCCGCCCCCTCACCCGCCCCCCCCACGGAGATGGGCCGCAGCAGGGAAGGGTGGCAGGGCTTAATGTCATAACAGAAAGACGGCAAAGAGAGATGGGGGGGGGGGGGGGGGGGGGTAGAGAGATTGAGCAGGGGGGGTTGGAGGGGGCGTTCTTGGGTGTCGGCGTCAAATACGATCAAAGCGCATAACGCCGCGTCACAACGCTGTCCCCCCCCCCCCAGTTTGAGTGACCTGCGATTGGGCCCCCGCTAGGCCCACTGTGGAGCTCAGTCATGGCAGAAAAAAAATTCAGGGTGCTTATCAGCACTGACATACTGCCGGGGGGTTTGGGCAGATCGCAGCAGACACCGTTTTGAAAGAAGTCTGCAGTTTGGACAGAGGTTTTCGACAGGCCCTCTGTGTGTGCGCACGTGTTGCATGTACCTGCGCGTGTGTGTGTGCGTGGTGCGCACGTGTTGCATGTACCTGCGCGTGTGTGTGTGCGTGTGCGCACGTGTTGCATGTACCTGTGTGTGTGTGTGTGTGCGCGCAGGCAGCGGCCTGGCAGACTGCAGACCAGCTCTTCACCTGCGATCGCCAGACAGATGTTGTTGATCTCCGCTCCCGACCCCCCCCCCCCCCCCCAGGGTGAACTCACCACAGGTGTTCGCCAGGCTGCACCTTGGGCTCCACGCCTCCCTCGCTTCATCTCCCTCCCTCCTCTCCCTCCCCCTCCCTCGATCCCTCCCTCCCCCTCCCTCCCTCCCTGGGTCAGGCTTGTGTGACTGTCTGAGATCAGTCCTAAGTGGCGCAGAGCTTCCTTCTCCTCTTTCCGCCCTGCCACACTCTCTCTCTTTTTCTCTTCGCTCCTTTGCTCTTCCCTCCTTCGACTCAGTGACACCTTTCTCATTCCTGTCTTTTCGAGCGCGTGATTTGTCTGCTGCTGAGTGGTCCAGCCGGTGGGAGAGAGAGACAGGAGAGCTGAGCTCTCATTACACTGAGCCAACACAACCCTGCTACAGAGGCAGCTCATCTGGCCTCCTTACACAGAGAGAGAGAGAGAGAGAGAGAGAGAACTGAGAGCGAGAGAGAGACAGAGAGAAAGAGAACAGAGAGAACAGAGAGAGAGAGAAAATGGAGAGAGAGAGAACAGAGAGAGATAGAGAGAGAGAGAGGGCAAAGAAATAGAGAGAACAGAGAGAGAGAGAGAGGGGCGAAGACAGAGAGAGAGAGAGAGAGAGAACAGAGAGAGACAGAGAGAGAGAGGAGAAAACAGAGAGAGACAGAGAGAGAGAGAGAAAACAGAGAGGGTGAAGAAAGAGAGAGAACAGAGAGCGAGAGAGAGAGTGAAGACAGAGAGAGAGAGAGAGAGAGAGCGAGAAGAAGAGGAAAGGAAACGAGTGCAGGAAAAAGAGAGAGAGAGAAACTAACTGTTGATGAGATGGCAGGTAGGAGGAGGGGGCCAGGGGCACACACACACACACACCCCACACAGAGACACCCACCCACACACCCACACAGAGACACGCACACACACACACACACAGACACTTACACAAACACGTACAGAGAGGCACACACATCATAGCATTAAATTAAGCAGTAACTCACTTGATGTAATAAGGAACCTTGTTCTGAGACACAGCCCTCTGCCAGGGGATCTGAACGGATGCTGTGGAGAGAGAAAGAGAGCCAGAGAGAGTGAGAGAGAAAGAGAGAGAGAGAGAGAGAGAAAGAGAGAGAAAGAGAGAAAGAGAGAGACAAAGAGTGAGAGAGAAAAGAGAGAGAGAAAGAGAGAGACAGAGAGAGAGATCATCTACAAACCCGAAACAGAACACTTCTCCCAAACTGAACATATAGCTTCTCTCTAACAGAAGAAAACTGCTACTGTCATTAACTTGATCTAGCTAGATCTAACTGGATCTAACAGGTCCTGAGAGGTGATCAGTGCCTCGACATCCTGTCCTAGCTGCAGCAGAGGCAGCCTAGACGGATCACATTGTTCAGGCGTGTGCGTTGGTGCGTGCCAGGGCTGCGGGTGAAGGAGCGTGGCTCTCTGGAGCCGGAGACGTGTGACCTAGCATGCCACACAGGGCAGACCCACGCAGTGACCTGAGCTGCCTCCAGGTCCAAACATCCTCTTAAGAGGACAAGGCAGCAATCTTGGCTCAGTGACAGCCATCTTGGCTCATGTCAGCCATCTCGGCTCGGCGGCGGCCATCTGGCTCGGTGTCAGACAGTTTTCAGAATCGATATGAGGAGGACGGCGGGGAAAAAAAAACGAATGCGACTGTCATTCTCGCACTCCATCTCCGCCCTCCCTCCCTCCCTCCCGCTTAATGACCACAGCAGTCTTGAAGAGGATACTGAGACTCGAGCACACCAGGAGAGACACTTCATTATTCCCCGAGTTATTCGCCGGTAAAGTGTCTGGCCTGCACGCATCCTGCTTGTGGTATGAGTGGGGGGGTGTGTGTGTGTGTGTGTGGGGGGGGGGGTGTGTGTGGGTGTTGTGTGTGGTGTTTGTGTGTGTGTGTGTGGGGGGGGAGGGGGGGGGTACATTCATAGTCGGGTAATTAGAAAATGGGATCAGAGAGATTCGGAGGCTTCGGTGAGTTCGGCGGTAACACTTCACACCTCGAGGATGAAACAACAAGGATAGGAGAGTATCGTCAAGAGCATCATCAGAACAGTCGAGTGCGTAAACACCGTGGTGATTGGCTACTCACTGGAGAGGAAGTGTTGGGAGGAGGGGCCAAAGTCTCTGTGAGCTTCCTGCAGTAGCTTCAGTCTGTCCTCTACTGCCACCTGCAACACACACACACACACACAAACACGGTCAGATGTGTCATACACCATGATTAGAGGTCACTCTGCCCTGGTCTGGGCAAGATGCGGAGGAAACAGACACAAAATGGCCGCCCTCTACATCGTCTCTGTATGCGTTTGTCTGAACACACAGAAAACAGACCCAGAACGTCCTTCAGTTTTCCTTGTTTTTCTCTGACTGACGAGCTCGCTCTCCGTCTATGGAACAAAGAAGCGCATCCTCTCTCTCTCACCCCCCCCCCCCCGACTAACTCTACTAAACTCTAAATTTGATGAACATTGACAGAGCGTTCCTGGAGAGCGAGCTTGTGAGGGAGACAAGACCAGGGTGTCTCCCCTCCCCATCCTACAACATTGAGAGAGGTGAAGTGAGAGAGGAGGGAGAGGAAGGACACAGGGGAGGGGGGGGGGGGGGTTGTAAATGTCACAGCGTAAACAGAGAAAGAGATGAGAGACACGAACGCCCGAGCCTCGACACAAAGACGACGCAGACGAGAGAGAAGAGACAAGGGCGAACCGACAGACACATAAAAAAAGAGGGCGAGTGAAGGATGCGGCAGGAAGATAAGAGAGGGGCGAGGGAGCCATCGCGAGTTCAGAGTGACCGAGTCTTACCTGGAGAAGCTTCCAGCGCCGGTTCAGATCCTCCAGCTGCCTGGAGGCTGTGGAGGACAGCTGGACGTCCAGAGGAACCAGCTCAGCGAGAGCTCGTTCACCACGCGCACTTTCCTGACGCAGGGGGGCCGTCTCCTCCTTGAAGGCCTGGCAGGGCGCACACACACCCACACACACAGACATACATTTAAAGTTATTCATTTAGCAGACGCTTTTATCCAAAGCGACTTACAAGAGAGACATCGGTCAGTGAGCATAGCAACGTTGATAGACCCCGAACATAGTGGGCTTTTAGACATAGTGGATTTTTAGGACAGACACACACAAACCACAAACACACACACACAAACACACACACACAACCACAAACACACACACACACACACACAAACCACACACAAACACAAACACACACACACACAAACCACACACAAACACACACACACAAACCACAAACACACACACACAAACACACAAACCACACATAAACACACACACACACAAACCACAAACACACACACACATAAACCACACACAAACACACACCCCAACACACACACACACACCATGTCATCTCTCAATTAGGCAGAAAGGCAGGATTTAAGCTGTTGCCTGACGTACAATCTAATACCAAACAGATGTTCCCGTATAACCCTCCCCCCCTCACCGTGGTCTTCTGGATGTGGTCCTGCAGGGAGTCGATGAGCAGGTCGCCCACGGGCTGCCAGGCGGCTCTGGCCTCCTCGGCCCGGCCCAGCCTCAGGTCCAGCTGGTCCATGCTGCTCTGGAGCTCCTGCAGCCGCTCCAGCGCGCGCTCCACCTGCCGCTGCCAGCCCCCCGCCCGCCCCTGCAGGCGCTCCCAGCGCTCCCCCACCTCCGCCGTCTGCTTGCGGATGGCCCGGGCCACGCCCCTCGCCCGCTCCTCGGGGGTCGCCTCTGCGAGGGGAAGGGCAAGGGGAGGGGTTTCGGATCAGAGCAACAAAAAAAGGGGAAGGAAGATAGAATGATTATGATGGAGCGGAGAGGGAGGGAAGGAGAGAGGGGTGGGTGATGAATAAGCATTAGGATGACTTGCATTAGGGGGTGGTGTGTGTGTGTGTGTGTGTGTGTGTGAGAGCGGGGCAGAGCAGATTAGCAGCCACCTCCCTGCTGTGTGCTGCCACGCTGGTCGCTCTGTCTCCACTGGTGTGTGCCTGGGTCTGCCCCTAAATCAGCTTTACTATGCATGTCAATGACTGACTCCACAGGACAGCGAGGGGCTCAATATCCCCCTCCCACACACACACACACACACACACACAGTCTGGTCATGTAGTCAGCAGCAGTGACTCAGAGTGAGTTAGTGTTCCACGCATCGTGATGAGGGACAAACACAGTGAATAATGACAGAACATTACACCCAGAATGCCTCTGGGTTCACCGCCTGCTGAGAAGTGTAAACAATTTGTCCCAGAGCAACATAAAAGCACACACACTCTAAAACACACACGCACAGCCATCCACTGCTGTGGTTAAACACCAAGCCAAGGCCTTTTAATGGCCTCTGCCTATCCATCCCTCCATCCCTCTATCCCTCCATCCCTCCATCCTCCACCCTCTGAACTCTGGACACACCCCCTGTGATCTACCAGCTGCTGATTCATTATTCAAATATCCCTTTTTGGCAGGGGAGGGATGAACAGTGTGTGTGTGTGAGAGAGACACACACAGAAAGAGACAGGGAGACAGAGACAGAGATAAAGAGAGACAGCTAGAGAGAGAGAGAGAGAGAGAGAGAGAGACAGACAGAGAGACATAGATAAACACAGAGAGAGAGAGAGAGAGAGTGCTAGAGCTGGTGTGGTAGTGACTCCACAGTCCCCCAGTATCTGGACTGAGGCAGAGACACACACAGACTCTGATGCCTCAGTCTGCATACTGAGCATTCAGATGGACTGGAGGAAAACCACAGGGTCTCTGAGGACTTCGCCCACAAAGTCTCTGAGGACATCACCACAGGGTATCTGAGGACATCACCCACAAAATCTCTGAGGACATCACCACAGGGTCTCTGAGGACATCACCCAAAAAGTATCTGAGGACATCACCACAGGGTCTCTGAGGACTTCGCCCACAAAGTCTCTGAGGACATCACCACAGGGTCTCTGAGGACATCACCCACAAAATCTCTGAGGACATCACCCAAAAAGTCTCTGAGGACATCACCCACAGGGTCTCTGAGGACATCGCCATAGGGTCTCTGAGGACATCACCCACAGGGTCTCTGAGGACATCACCCACAGGGTCTCTGAGGACATCACCACAGAGTCTCTGAGGACATCACCCACAAAGTCTCTGAGGACATCACCCACAGGGTCTCTGAGGACATCACCCAAAAAGTCTCTGAGGACATCACCCACAGGGTCTCTGAGGACATCACCACAGAGACTCTGAGGACATCACCCACAGGGTCTCTGAGGACATCACCACAGAGTCTCTGAGGACATCACCACAGAGTCTCTGAGGACATCACCACAGAGTCTCTGAGGACATCACCACAGGGTCTCTGAGGACATCACCACAGAGTCTCTGAGGACATCACCACAGGGTCTCTGAGGACATCACCACAGGGTCTCTGAGGACATCACCACAGAGTCTCTGAGGACATCACAGGGTCTCTGAGGACATCACCACAGGGTCTCTGAGGACATCACCACAGAGTCTCTGAGGACATCAACACAGGGTCTCTGAGGACATCACCACAGGGTCTCTGAGGACATTACCTACAGGGTTCATCACCCAGGTGAAGAATCAATCCTCTTCACTGCCGTCATAAAGATCCCCATTTTAACAACGCAACAATGTTTACCAATCAGTTCAGTCAAGTACCCTATTCTAATGAGCACTTACTGTGTCTGTGTGGCTTTGAATACAAAGAAGAACAACAAAATGAGTTATTTAGGTGATTTGTTCCTGAGGCAACTCCCATTCTTAATTGAATTGATAGTTTGAGCGAGAAATTTTGTTTATTTGGAGGGCATTTCTTGTTGACAGTGACAGTTATTGACAGGAACAGGGGATGAGGCGTACAGGAAGAGCAGAGGACACAGGAAATGACCCGGGCTGGGATCGAACCCAGGCTGCTGTAAAGAGGCCTTGGTCTCTGTAGTACGCACGCTAGCCGCTACACCCCCCCCAGCACACTGAAATGCTCATCTTGAGCTTGTTAGCCTGTCCAGTGATGTGGATCGGTTTATTTATTCACTGAGTGAACAACAATCCCTGACTGTCAAAGAAAACTGTCTACGTGGGTGAACAATAAAGTTGTGTTCTTCTCTAAATGATGGGTGTGGCTGGGAAGGTGTGTGTGTGTGTGTGTGTGTGCAGGAGCACCGTGGTTCAGGAACCAGGTGCGGCCTCACCAGTTTTGGGCTGCAGGTTCATGCGTGGTTCCCCCGGGCCTTCGATGGGCTGATCAGCCAGGAACATGCGGGCCTGGTCCAAGGCTCCGACCACAACGTGCTCACGGTCCTTCATCTCCGACCGCAGGGCCTGAACACACACAGGGGCACGAAAGACAAGCAGGGATTGGACGATGTCTCCGAGAGCGGTTAAGGAAAGAAGGAGGGTGGGGAGGGGGGGGGATGGTTCTGGATAGTCGTGCGACACCATTGTGAAAATGACCGAAACTGCATCTCTTCTAGAGATATCTCCCTCTTCTGTTTCTCTCTAGGGGGGGGGGGGGTTATGTTGTATACAGTAATTTCTGTATATTTTGAACACTTTACTTCGATTGCAAAGACCATTTCATGTCCATGGGGAAAAGACTGAGTCATATCCATCTGAATTAGCAGTAATGTGCGTTGGTTGTGTTTGGGAGGGAAGAAGGTGCGTCTGGGGAGGCAGGACTGTCATCTCTCAGAGCCGCGGATGCCTGCGAACTCCGCGTGAACCTGTTTTCCTCGGCGCTCCGCTCCGATTGCTAGCAGACACGAGAATAGCCTCGCCTTATCAAACAAGTCAAACAAAACCCGATTCCACTTTAATCAAGTGGGCTCTCTCTTTCGCAAAACAAGACAAAGCGAATTGTCGACGGGCTCGGGGGTGGAAGGGGAGGGGGGGGGGTGGAGTCTGCACGTGACAACAAGGCGTGCGGGGCAGGAATACGAACACGGTGCCGCACACACGCACACACACACACATCAGATGATGAGGTCAGATCTCGGTGCTTTTTCAAAACGACGCTCCCTTTTATTGCTGTATCCTTTTTCGTTGAAAGGTCAAACATGACAAAGGGAAATAGAGGGAGAGTGAGACGGGTGAAGTGGGAAAAAAACAGACGTGGACAGAGAGACAGAGAGAGAGAGAGAGAGAGAGAGAGAGAGACAGAGAGAGAGGCAACACTGTGCTGAGGAAACAACACACACTCCAAACTAACTACGCTTTAATGTCGCTCTGTCGCTCACTCCTGTCAATGTGTCTTTGCACCCGTGCACACACTCGCACACACTCGCACACACTCGCGCACACTTCATGATAGGAAACGTTAAGCTAGGGGGCCCTCACAGACGTCCTCCCTGCTCTCAGTGTCTCAACTCGAGGACCAGATAGGCGAATCGGGAGGAGACAAGCTGAGATGTGGATGCATGTAGCAGGCTAATTATTCTGCTTATAGTACCACAGGCTCCACGGGCTCTGCGCAATGATTATCCGAGTGTGAGATTGGATTGTGGGGGGGGGGGGGGGGATCTTCGGAGATTGGTGAGGGAACCTGGAGTTGATTGGGAGGTAGTGTTTTATTTTAATGTTCTAGAACAGTTAGCACAGGATGAGGTGAGGCAGATACAGTTGGGGTTTTTTGTGAGGGATACGGACATTTTCCGAAGCTACACCGGTCCGAATGAAGAGCCGGGTTCATAGTTTTGGGTGAGAGCTGTGTGGGGGAGAGAGACCCAACACTACAGGGAGAAACACACACAGACACTGACCTAACACTGGATCGACTAGGTTCAGATTTAACCACACACTCTAGTGTAACATTAATGAAGGTGCACTTTTACAAATTGGGAAAAAGAATAACTTAAAATAACCACCTGGGAGACAGACGAGAGGCTAGCTGTCAATCACCTGATCTCCATGGGGATTGGTCTATTTCCGTGAGAAACGGGAACACAAACAGAAACCTTCATCCTTTTCATCTCTGAAAAGCTCTTCGTCTAGACTGACCCTGATCCTGAACTGCAGAATTGGCTCATTTTAAAAGGCAAGGATGTCATGAAAGATTTAAAAACTCGCAGTGCTGCAGCCCTGTCACTAATCTCCCTCACTTTTCCTGCCCAGAATGAAACATGGCATTAAAGTGGAAATGAGTCCTTCAGAACACTAATTGAATTATCCTCAGTAAGGAGAGCTGTGCTTCATTTAATCGATTCCTTCCTTGCGTATTGGGAGACAAGGTATTGTAATAGGTGAGAGGGGAAATAAGACAGAGATACACAGAGAGAGAAAGCGAGATCGAATGGAAATAGAATGATCCCAACACAAATGGAGAGAATGGATAAAGAGAGCGAGAGGCAAAACGACAGGAAGGAGTCATCGTACTGCACACATTCACCGTGGAACCTTCGTTTATAAATAGACCTTCCCCTTACATCTTCCCATAGTCAGAAGGACTCGTCCTTGCCCGGCGAAATGCACTTAAGGAGGGCAGCGCAGCGTCACTATGGCGACGCGCAGCAGCACCTACAGCCCAGAGACCTTTCCGCCGCAACCGCCTCACATCCTGCTGAGGTTGACTAACGCACTAAGTTTACAACCTGACAGGACCCCCTTATTACAGGGCCATGCCGGGGGGGGGGGGGGGGGGGGGACGGGACACTAGTCCTCGGCTGAAAAATGAGTTTTTCTGGCACAGTGGGGAAAACACTGAGTCAGCGAGCTCCTCTCTTCCCGCCTCACCGCCCCCTCGGGGGGGGGGGGGGTTCTGTCCCTGCTTCAGAGAACTCTGCTCAGGTTTGAGCACCAGAGGACCGGCTTGAGGAAGTCCTGTTCTGGAGGAGCGGTTCGGCTGCGACCCAGAGAGCAGAGCTGGAGGAACACAGTAGAAGCACCGGAAACAACAGGCCAAGATGTCTCTGCCGTGGGTTGACGAGGCTGGAAAGAACCCTGAAGTTGGGAGTCATGACCTTGACACTGTGTCTGTGTCCATGTGTGTGTGTGTCCGTGTGGGTCCGTGTGTGTGTGTGTGTCCGTGTGTGTGAGTCTGTGGGGAATAACAGCAGACAGACTAATCGGCCAGTACCCAGTCTAGATGAGATGTGAGGGCGGTGATAGCATCAAAACAAACCAGAGAAGCTGCTTTTCAGATCCACAAAAAGCTCCCTCTCGCACACACAGCCCCCCCCCCCCCCCCCCCCCCCGCCCCCTTTTCCTCCGTCCCTCTGTCGCTAGCCTCACCATCTCCTTTCATCTCTGCCCCCCGCCACCCCCCCACCCACCCCCGCCTCCTTTTCTGTGCTTTCCTCTATGTAGAAACATCAAAAAACAGACCTCCTGATGCTTGAGTGCCTCGGAGAGTGGAAAGACTCGGAACCTGGCAACCAAGCCCCATGTAGTTCAGCTGACAGCGCAGTGGATCCATTTCCATACTCCCTCTTCCCCCGAACCTATTCTTTCATACTGCTTCTCAAATGACAAGGGGATAGGCCTACGTCTGGGATGGACACGCTTATCTCTTTCATTACCTCCTCCTCTCTTCATACATCCCACGCATTTTTCTCTTTCATCCTACGTGTTTTTCTCCCCCCCCCCCCTCACACACAACTCTTATTCTTTCATGCAACAGGGACCTGGTTCTCTGTCCCAATCTCAAACAGGCCTAAACGCCTGGTAAACGGCTCTGCTGTCCTGCGCCTCAGCTCCTTCGAGGGTTCCAGAACAATCCGGCATTGTGGTGCCGACTCATTTAGTTTACCTCGTGAGCAACGAAGAACTAGACGTGCGGCCGGGGGGGGGATGGGGAGTGAGATTTGGGACAGGGTGCAGAATGAAGATGAGGACTTCTCTAATGATTTTTTTACCGTCGTCTCTTTTGTGACCGTTTAGCTTTCATGAGTACCACAGGAGAGTAGCTCAGGCTGAAGTCACTGAAGACTTGAGGCAACACCAAGCTAATAGGCTTGTTATCTCAGGACGCTCTGCTGTTAGCTCGGTCCGGGCCACAGCTAAAGACTAGGACAGTTTTTGGAGGCCATCCAACACGCCACGGGCTACCGCTGGATTACAAGCGAAATAAGATTGTTCTCGATCTGTCTGTCTACTCATGGTCCTAACATCAATCTCCCTGGAACCGTGGGCCATGAAACCTAAAACAGCAGCAGAGTCTCCCCATTCAGACACAGAAACATGTGGAGAAACGAGGACGTATTTTTAGTCAACGGTTGTTTTTTTTAGCTTCAAAAGACACCCCCCTCTCTTTCTCTTTCTCTCTCTCCCTCCCTCTTGCTCTCTCGCTCTCTCACTTTCCTGGAAAGGGATAAGGTACAGCCGGTGCAGGGAGTTTAATCCATCTCTTTCCTTTACGACCTGCCTATCCAGGTATAAATGGTGCTAATCAATCACCTGGACAGCGTGATTTAACTAGCTTAGCATGGCCATTCTGATTAGATCAGCTCTAACTTTGGGCCTGCATGATTACATTTGCCTGCATCAACTATTTCGGCGTCTGCATTAGAACAAGATTCAAGCAGCTCAACAGCCAAAAAAGAAACAGAGTTGATTAAACCACTTTAAACTTGGAGATCGCTAGCACAATGCTAATATTAGCACTTTTGATATGTTCTGCTTTATTCGCATTTTCCCAAATACTGAATTATGTAGGTTTCTCTTCAAGGTTTTACAGCTTTAATGTCGACTTCTCCCCTCATTTAGACAACTGTTGCCGAGAGACATATGAAGAGTCATTCAATATGGCCACCAAATTCTGTCTTTCGTTCTACTTCCCCCTCCCAATTCCTCACAGAAGACGTAAATGTAATCAAGCTGATTGATGAGTTTCATAAGCGTAACATTAACACACGTCCTTCACCAGATAATTGGAATGTGTGATTATTAAAAGCCCAAAAAATACACCAGACAGAAATCCCAATCAGCAAATACAAAATCTCATTTCCCCCCCCGACCCACATTACATTTTCCCCACATCAATTCGTAAACAAGTAACTGCATTCAATAGAAATATAAGCTTCTGCTTGGAATGCACTGACAACGTAATCCAATAAAACACTGATGTTACTGTCTTTCCATCCAGAGGTTTATCGTTTCCAGACTGGCTCTTAGCCTGGTTTCCCTCCCTCCCTCCCCCTCCCTCCCTCTCTCCCCACCTCAACCCTTGTCCTTTTCCCGTCATTCTAATCCCTCTTTCCAACCTCTCTACCTCCATCACTCTTACGTTCCCTCTAATCATCAATCTCTCCAACAACGGCCCAATCGCTCCTTCTCTGATTCCATAAATGGCTTAGTGAAATTATTTTATCTCTGTAAGTCCTCCTGAAACTCCCCATCTCTTCATTCCAGTCATCTAAAGCACCCCAACACCTGGCAGACATTTCCTGGCACGCAACATAACCCTAACTCGATATAATACACATGTACTGTATTTAGTTCCCTTTCTGATATTTGTATATGCGAGTCTGTATGTTGGTGTGCCTAGTGTATGTGTGTTTGCATGCCTGTGTGTGTGTGCGTGACAGTGTGTGTAGTAATGAACCGTGGCGTGTTCAAAAGGTTCCGTGCTTTGTACTTCTCTCCGGCTTCGGACGGACGAGACTCAAAGCCAATCTATCAAGGATGCAGTGAAGAGGAGAGGGGGCACATTAAACCCTCTGAACGCGAAGACCTGCTTTTCCCTCCCTTTCAACTTCTCCATCCCATAATAGCACCCCGTCTCCGCCTGCCTGGGAGCGCGAAGGAGATGGGTAGAGGTGGAGGAAGAGGGAGGGGAGGAGAAGAAAAGAGAAAGGGGAAGAGATAGAAGTGTGTGGGAAAGAGAGATAAGGAGGAATGCGGAGAATGGACGACATTTAGAAGAGAGCGTACGATTTATAGGAGGGGACGGATAAAAAAAAGAAAAATAATGAACAAAAAAGTAAGTAAGTAAAAGGTGAGAGCGCGAGCGAGAGCCAGAGGGAAGGAGAGAACAGAGATGGAATAAAAGAGTGAAATGAATCGCTAAAGGGAGAGCGGCACAGGAGAAGAGAGACAGCGAGACAGAGGAAGGGGTGAGGGAGGGTAATGAGAGGACAGCTAAGGGCTGAGGTGGGACGCGCTCGTCGCGGCTACAGCGTGGCCTCCTCTCGGCCTCTCATGCAGCCTACTGCCGGCTCTCTAGCCTCTTCTCCTCTCACCTCAGATGTGAGTGGAAACCTGGGTGTCGACACAGCTGAAAGTGTGAAGAGGGAATTAGGTAACCAGCCTGGGAGGACAAACAGAAGTGGGGGAGGAGAGAAGGAGGAGGAGGTGAGGAGGAGGAGAGGAGGAGGAGGAGGAGAGGAGGAGGAGGGGAGGTGAGGCAACAGAATGCCATCGTAAATCAGCTGTGGTGATGCAGGCGGGGGTAAACACCACCAGGGGCTCTCTCTCTCTCTTTCTGTGTCTCTCTCTCTTTCTGTCTCTCTCTTTTTCTCACTCTCTCTCACTCTCTCGCTCTCTCTCTCTTTCTCTCTCTCTCTCTCTCACTCTCTGTGTCTCTTTCTGTCTCTCACACTCTCACACACACAACCATCCGAAAGATAATGTTTGTCTGTACTAAGTAACTGCAACATTGCTGTTGATGGGAGGACAACAATGAGAGTGTTCATGGTGACCGTGGTCATGCTGGCTACGTGTGAGTCATGGAGTCTGGCTGCTGCTCTGACCAATCAGGAGCTGCGCTCTTCCTCACCATCAAAACATGTGTGGTAGTGACACAACAGGTTGTATAATATTGCAGCGCTATGTAGGGTAAAGGGAACAATGTTGCCCATTATTAGAGTTCTGGTTGTGGTCATATTGAGCCTGCAGTCAGCGCAGTAGCTGTGGTCATATTGAGAGTGGTTGTGGTCATACTGAGCCCAGTCAGAGCAGTGGTTGTGGTCATATTGAGAGTGGTTGTTGTCATATTGAGAGTGGTTGTTGTCATATTGAGCCTGCAGGCAGAGCAGTGGTTGTGGTCATATTGAGAGGGGTTGTGGTCATATTGAGCCTGCAGTCAGAGCAGTAGCTGTGGTCATATTGAGAGTGGTTGTGGTCATATTGAGAGTGGTTGTGGTCATATTGAGCCTGCAGGCAGAGCAGTGGTTGTGGTCATATTAAGATTAGTTGTGGTCATATTGACAGTGGTTGTGGTCATATTGAGCCTGCAGGCAGAGCAGTGGTTGTGGTCATATTGAGAGTGGTTGTGGTCATATTGAGCCTGCAGGCAGAGCAGTGGTTGTGGTCATATTGAGAGTAGTTCTGGTCATATTGACCGTGGTTGTGGTCCTATTGAGCCTGCAGGCAGAGCAGTGGTTGTGGTCATATTGAGAGTGGTTGTGGTCATACTGAGCCCAGTGGTTGGTCCCCACCTGACAGTGGTTGTGCTGCTGCAGCAGTGTGGGCACGTCCCCTCCGATGGGCATCTGCTTGGCCAGGTCCTGGTCCTTAGAGCAGATCCACCTCCACAGCTCCTCCAGCAGACCCAGCAGACGCACCCAGCGCTCAGCACTCGCCTCCAGGTGAGCCCTGAGAATCAGAATCAGAATGGGGGTTTATTCGCTATGCAAGATTAACAAACATAGAATTCACTGTGGCGGAAATGAGCAAACATAGAAAATATATGTGGCATACTAATAAAAAAAGAATACAATGTAAAATACGATACAAATAACAAATAATACAAATGCACGTACACACACAGACACACACACACACACACAGTAAATACTCTGCAGAGGATCTGAGTGTGTGTGTGTGTGTGTGTGTGTTGGGTGTTCCTGGACTGATTTGTTATAACATCCTAGTTTGCCATATTGCCTGCGATCATCATGTCCCAGACTTCCACATTACCAGCAGTGTGTGTCTCCGAAGGTGACTGACAGAAATTCAGGGGAAATACAGCCTGTTAACTGTTCAAAACACTGTTTCCTGTCTCCTATCACCTAGCTACCTTCAACCCTGTCTCCTATCACCTAGTTACCTTCAACCCTGTCTCCTATCACCTAGCTACATTCAACCCTGTCTCCTATCACCTAGCTACCTTCAACCCTGTCTCCTATCACCTAGCTACCTTCAACCCTGTCTCCTATCACCTAGCTACCTTCAACCCTGTCTCCTATCACCTAGCTACCTTCAACCCTGTCTCCTATCACCTAGCTACTTTCAACCCTGTCTCCTATCACCTAGCTACCTTCAACCCTGTCTCCTATCACCTAGCTACCTTCAACCCTGTCTCCTATCACCTAGCTACCTTCAACCCTGTCTCCTATCACCTAGCTACCTTTAACCCTGTCACCTATCACCTAGCTACCTTCAACCCTGTCTCCTATCACCTAGCTACCTTCAACCCTGTCTCCTATCACCTAGCTACCTTCAACCCTGTCACCTATCACCTAGCTACCTTCAACCCTGTCTCCTATCACCTAGCTACCTTCAACCCTGTCTCCTATCACCTAGCTACCTTCAACCCTGTCACCTATCACCTAGCTACCTTCAACCCTGTCTCCTATCACCTAGCTACCTTCAACCCTGTCTCCTATCACCTAGCTAACTTCAACCCTGTCTCCTATCACCTAGCTACCTGTTAGTACGTCTTCCTCTCTTCTATCATGGCAATGTTCATCTGTTCTATCGCTCTCTCTCTATCTCTCTCTCCCCCTCTCTCTCCCTCCCTCCCTCTCTCTCTCTCTCTCTCTCCCCCTCTCTCCCTCTCTCTCTCTCTCTCTCTCTCCCTCTTCTCCCTCTCTCTCTCTCTCTCTCTCTCTCTCTCTCTCTCTCTCCCCCTCTCTCCCTCTCTCTCTCTCTCTCTCTCTCTCCCTCTCTCTGCAATTACCCAGTTGTGATTCCTTTCTTCTTGGCTCATCACCTCTGCCTCGCTCATCCCTCCGTTTCACCCTCCTCTGAGTATCTCCATATGGCCATGTCACCCTTAATCTCTCCATCTCTTTCCACTCTCCCCGTCTTCCCACTATACCGCATCTCTCCATCTTTCTCTCTCCCTCTGTCTCTATCTATGTCTTTCTCATACACTATACTGGATTACATTTCAGTCATATACCTCTTATCCAGAGGAACCTACAGCAAGTACAGGGACATCCCCCACCCCCCCACCCACAACCTTCTGATTACTAGGCCGACTCCATAACCACTCAGCCCACCTGACTTCCCCACCCCCACTGTATATATGATCACTGTCGATCTTCAGCTGTCGTTCCCCCCTTCCTCCCCTCATGGCTCCAACTCAGTGCATAAATATATTCATTATTCTCTCTCTCTCTCCACCCCCCCCAATCTCTCTCCTGTGGGCTGTGTATGTGTGAGGCCTCAGCTCTCACCAGGGTCCTATATCACATGGTGGAGCCCTGCCCTGAATGAGCTATGGGGGCTTGAACACACACATCCACATCGATATCCCCCAACACCCCCCAGTCAGCCCAGCTCAGGGGACAGAGCAGGCTACATATGCCCCTGTGGATCTGCCATGATGGACTGGAATGGGAGTCAGCGGAGTGCATGGATGAAGGGTGCATACGTCTTCATCAGACCAGCCTTACACCAAGCCTGTGATCGATGTCCAGGGAGATGTATCCTTGTGTGTGTCTGGTACATGAACATGGTCTAGGAGAGTATGGGTGCATCATGTGTGGAGAGGACGTGGAAACAGGATAGATGCTCTCACACACGCACGCACACACACACACACACACACTCACACGCGCACGCACAAACACATGCAGACACACACAGACACACACGCACTAACACATGCACACACACACACAGAGAAAAGGAGGGTAATTAGCCAGAACCCATGTTCCTGTTCCCTGTCTGTTCTCAGGAGAGTCCCTAGCACACGTTCTCCAGGCGAGCGCGGTTTCTGACGGCGGTGGAACTGACCGGATGTTGGCTGACTTGAGCTTGAGGTCGCTCCAGCGCTGGTTCATG
>CM059327.1:3792697-3802697 GCA_030340685.1 Protosalanx chinensis | reverse complement strand
CAGTGAGGGAGAGAGGGAGAGAGGCTGGGAGATGGAGAGGAAGAGGGGCCGGGAGAGGAAGAGAGGCCGGGAGATGCCAGCGTGAAACTTCAATGAGAATTTCGGATCTGATCTTCTCTGCTTAAAGCCTGATAACTGCTGCCCGGAGAGGGAGAAAGGGAGAGAGGGAGGGGGACTTTTTAGAGGCTTATCGTCACTAAGGGAGAGGGGAGAATAGGCAGGCACACAAATACAATTGACAGAAGGTTAGAAAAAGTGCAGTGAGGCATGGACAGGTATCTCTAGTTTACTGAGGGCTTGAGAGAGGGTCTGAGAGAGAGAGGGGGGGGGGAGAGTGAGGGAATGAGAGAGAGGGGGGGGGAGAGAGGGAATGCAGAGGAGGACGGGAGGCAGAGAGAAAGCTGTTTATTATAGCTTGAGTGGTTGACTGGAACAAAATCACACAGCACTACTTACAGAGACAACACATAAACACCATGTCTCTAATTAGTATAAAACACACACACACGCAGATTTGATCCACCTGGCCTGAAAAACTCATTAGCATAGCGCTCCCTTTAAAGGGACACTGTGTATTTTGTCATCAGTCGAAAAGACGCGCTTCTACGGACCGTCCCTCGCTCACACAGAGAGCAGAGGAAGATATCAGCGGACGACGACAGCGTATCTTCGCCGCAATCCCACATTCCTCTCTAATTCACCGCTTCTCGCCGGTCTACCTCAAACGAGGTCACTTCCTGTGCCCTGGGTTATCGCATCGCATCCTGCGAGCGTGACGGCGCCCGCCTGACCCGATCACAGCCGCGATCTGAGCGCGACGAACGAGGAGACCGGCGAGAGCGCACGCACGTCAAACTCCGCTTTGTGGAGAGAGCGAAGCGTCGTCGCGCAAACGTGTTCTTCGTAAAAAAATACTATTAATGTGTGTCCAAGTGTGGGTGTGGAAATGAGCCTGTCACTGTCAGAGTGTGTGTGTGTGTGTGTGGTGTTGACAGCTCTGCTTTGTGCCTCCCCCCCCCCTCCCCCCCCCTGCGGTCCAATCAAAAGTGTTACATGTCATCAGCACCTGAGTGTGAAGACTTCCTGCTGTTTCTCTACTGACCAATCAGGAAAGGTCAGGAAGGAGAGGGGAGGGGGGGGGGGGGGGGGGGGGGGGGGGGGCTCAGAATAGACATGGGCCTCGCACGACTCTTTCACTTTCTGTCTCTCTTTCATGCTGGCTCTTTTCAAGTCGGGCTGGACGGAAAATAACAGCCTGTTGCTCACCGACTGGCTGTGAACCTGGATGACAAGCCAGGCTGAGAAATGGACCGCTGTACGGAGGTACATTTTGACACTTTGATAATAACAAGCGGACTTCCTCGCAGATGATGTCACGCACCGCAAACCGAGCGTGGAATACGATCGACCCGTGAAAACAACAATGGCACAAAATTAGCCGTAAGTCAGCGATAAATCCTCTCAGGATCCTTCGAATGATCCAGCGTTACGCCTCTGGAGGTCAGGTCGTTCGGATAATCGCTGGCAATGTGGCGGAGGTCAATCCGGCCCACCGATAACCGAGCCATGAATCTTCCTTCCTGGTGTCTGGTGACAGTCGCTCGTCATGTCATGTCCGTTCCCCCCCCCCCACCCCCCCCCCCCCCCCCCCCCCCCCCCCCCCCCCCCAGGGCAGAGAGGACAGCCTTCGTATGGAGGAGATTGGAATTGATCTGGACGTGCGCTGTTCCACCCTCCGTGCTGTTGACAGAATTTTCTCGACTGATAATCAGTTATTGATCATGTAACAGAGTAAAGGGAGGGGGTGGGGGTGCGGGAGGCCCCAACACCCAGAGTAAAAATCCCCTCATCGTGCTCACCACATTCTTGCTCGCATGCTGAATCATACAGTGCAAATAGCTAACTGTGTTAGCCATCCAAGTGTGTGTGTGTGTGTGTGTGTGTGTTCCTGTTTTCCTCTGGTCAGCGCTAATGTGATGTGTCCCCCCCCCCCCCCCGGGGGCTGGGCCAGGTGGGTGGTCAGAGCGCTTCACACTGTTCTGCCATGCCCAGACGTGATTGGTTGTTGAAACGTGACCTCAGTCACGGGTGGCTTCGATGCCTGAGTACACTCCCCACCGAGCATGCTGGGTAAAACGGAGGACTGGAAAAGGTTATGTGACCGCACTAATTAGCGAGCCGGGCTAATAAGCCCCTCCCACCTGTTGTTTCAGAAGGAGAGGTCTAATATAAACGTCAGACAGAAGGCTGGAGCCTGGGGTTGGAACTGGAATCAAACCGGGAGAGGAGAGGGAGAGGGAAGCGGAGAAAGGGAAAGATTGGGGGACAAGATGATGGATGGGGAGAGAGAGAGAAAGAAGAGAGCGAGAATAGAAGAGAGAGAGGCGAGAGAGAGGGAGAGAGAGAGAGGCGAGAGAGAAGGAGAGAGAGGCGAGAGAGAAGGAGAGAGAGAGGCGAGAGAGAAGGAGAGAGAGAGAGGCGAGGGAGAGAGAGAGGGAGAGAGAGAGGCGAGAGAGAAGGAGAGAGAGAGAGGCGAGGGAGAGAGAGAGAGGGAGAGGCAAGAGAGCGGTAGAGAGAGAGAGGGAGAGCAAGAAAGAGAGCGAGAAAGCAAGAGAGAGAGAGAAAAGGAGAGCGAGAGAGCGAGATGGAGAGTGAGGAAATAAAAGGACGTAAGCAAAAGCTTGAGATTCTAAGAAAGAAAAGGTTTTTGAAACGCAAGGTTGTTGTTGTGAGACAGAAAGGATACGTTCTAGGTATGTGGGAGGCTCTGTGCGGTCATCATAAGGCGATCTGTTCAATGCATAACCGTCACCGCACAGCTAAATGGAGGTAGCAAGTAGCTAGCGTGGGAAAGGTCTTCTTCAACCCACTCTGAAAACATTCCACGGAATGTTTTCCCAATATAATCCCAATCCTAACACCTGGATAACCTACATGTTCCACAGGATGAGGGCCGGTTGAACAGATGGGCCCCAAAACTGCCGTGAGGGGGCAAACGATAACTACCACACCCCTTCATCAGAGGCATTTCCCATCCACATTCACAGGTCAAATGAACTCAGTACACTGTTCCTGGGTCACAACAACTATGTCGCTTGCGTTTTCCCGCTCATCGTTGCAATTGTAGCTCCGGGCTAACTGCCTGAGACAGCGTGTTCTGCGGAGCGCTCTCATTGTTAAATGGAAGAGAAAGAGTTTTCTCAGCGTTCCGCTGCGGTTAGCCGGAGCCCCCGCTGTGCGAGCGTTAGAGGAAGAGATCAGGGTCTCGGTGACGGGAGTTTGATTAGCCGTCAGCGGGGCTTTGGCTCCCGCAGTGAGATCCCTGAGGCAGAGGAGCGTGTTTATAGGCATGGAGCTGGGAGGCAGGGCGCGAGGCAGGGTGTGAGGCAGGACGTGAGGCATTGCCTGAGGTACGGTGTGAGGCAGGGCGTGAGGCAGTGCGTGAGGCAGGGCATGAGGTAAGGTATGAGGCAGGACATGAGGCAGGGTGTGAGGCAGGGTGTGAGGTACAGCGTGAGGCAGGGCATTGGAGGAAGGGCTCTGGAGGAGCTCATGTAATCAGTGGACTAGGTAGTTCAAGTCTACAGGGCTAACGTGACGTCTGTGTTGAAGCCAAACCCAAGGTCTTCCTGCCTGCTTCTATCTGAACACCCCTAAGCCCTCTGCTCCCACCAGGGCTTATCACACCTAGATAAAGGGGTGTGGCTCTCAGACCCCAGATCCGCCCCCACCCCTCTGGGACCTCCCACTGGGCGGGACCTACAGAAGCCCCGCAGCCCAGAGGAAAGATAAGGTTGGGAGGTTTCCACAACGACAGGAAGAGAGTCATTAAGATTCCAGAATTCTAACGGACAAAAGCAGAACGCCCACCGGCATTCTATAATTTTTTTCTACACAACGTAAATGACAGTTGAACAAATATAAGTGGTTCTGAAACACATTTTCTAGGCCTCAAGGTCCTCATACTGCATACTTAAGAATGTTGTTTGTATTGAAGAAATGCACATTTCTGGGATTCTCAGAAACACGCACACACACACCTACTTCTGACAGCTCCCCCACATGCAGTGCATGATGGGTAACAACAACATTCCAACAAACAGACGTGTCAGTTCGCCTTGAAGTTTGGTGAGAAACAAAAAGTTCCTTCAGAATGCTGGCCCAGACAGACAGACAGACACCCAGATAGACAGACACCCAGACAGACAGACAGACAGACAGACTGACTCCCAGACACCCAGACAGACAGATAGACAGACACCCAGATAGACAGACAGACAGACTGACTCCCAGACACCCAGACAGACAGATAGACAGACACCCAGATAGACAGACAGACTGACTCCCAGACACCCAGACAGACAGACAAACAGAGAGACAGACACCCGGACAGACTGACACCCAGACAGATAGACAGAAATAGACACCCAGACAGAAATAGAGACAGACACCCAGACAGACAGACATATAGACAGACAGACACCCAGACAGACAGACATACAGACAGACACCTAGACAGACAGACAGAAATAGAGACAGACACCCAGACAGACAGACATACAAACAGACACACACCCAGACAGACAGACAGACAGAAATAGAGACAGACACCCAGACAGACAGACAGACAGACAAAAAGACAGACTCCCAGACAGACACACTCCCAGACAGACAGACAGACTCCCAGACAGAGACAGACTCCCAGACAGACTGACAGACTCCCAGACAGAAAGAAACTCCCAGACAGAAAGAAACTCCCAGACAGAGACAGACTCCCAGACAGAGACAGACTCCCAGACAGAGACAGACTCCCAGACAGAGACAGACTCCCAGACAGACTGACAGACAGAGCAGGTACGAGGATCATCGCTAATGAACAGACTTGATTCAGGAAGGAGGGCAGCCTGACTGGCAGATTGAAAGAAAATTGAAAGAACATTGAATCAGAGGGCAAATGGCTGCTTGCTACATCTCCTTCTCCCCACCTTATCTTCACCCTCCTCACTTCTCGTAGACCGGATTTTTCAATCACCATGACAACGACTCATTATAAAGGCTCGGTCATTACTCCTTGACTGTTTATAATTGCAGTGTTATTCAGCCAATTGCTGACCTGTGTTCCCTCTCGTGGCTAAATAACAAGACCCATTACTTCCAGAACATCTCCCATGTTTGCACTTATTCCTCTTCTGTTTGTCTCTCTTGATCTCTGAACACACTTTTTGCCACCCATGTTCCTCCACCCCCCCCCCCCCCAGCTCCCTTCTCCCACAGGAGCACGAAGAGGGGAAAAAACACGGAGGAAAAACGGAAAGAATACGAGGATTGTTCCGAAAGTGGAGAGTCCGTGGGAGCGGCAAGCAGAGAGGGTCCCCAAACCACTGGGATCCCTCCAGAAACCCCCCCCCCCCCCTTCCCCCTGTCTGCAGCGTCCTCCGCAGAAACGCCCTCTTGTCCTTTTCCCCTCTCCCCCCCGCCGCTCCGCCCACTCTGTAACAAGATAACTGGGGTGGGCTACCGTGCTAGTCTCTCCAGGGATACAAGCTGGATGATGGACGTCCTCCAGCTATCCTCCAGCTGGTTCCTCGGCAGATTAAGGCGCTGAGCAGGACAGTCTTGCGTGACCTTGTGACCATCTTCTCCAGGGATCCGGTCTGAACCCGTCTCAGTAGACAAGTTTCTCCATATCTCCCCAGATTAGCTCCTCCCCCCCCCCGAGGAGCCGAATCAAGTGCACTCCCTCAACCTTGGATCAAAGGTGACCCTATCTGCCGTCCCCCGGGTCCTTCGCTCGCTCCCAACCCGGAACATGTCACATATTGATGGATGAGGAGCAGGAATCCTTCCTTACCTCCTCTGGAGTGTAGCTGCTGCCCTCACGCACTAGTGTAAAGGAAGTCCAGCTGGTGAACAACGCTTTCCTTCTGAGAAGAAATGGGAGCGACCTTTAATTTGGTCGCGTACCTTAAATCCCTGATACCTCTGTGTGTCCCAGTGACGACGCTATCCCAGAGGGCTTAGGGAAACATCCATTAACTCCTGTTATTCGTTCTCTCACTAGAATCCCGGCGTCATGTGACAAGGTCATGAAGGGCAAATTGGACGGATGTTTGATAATAACATCCCGGAACAGGCGAGGGGAGGAGGCCCTTGTCGTCGAGGGGTCGTTATCCGGTTGCCGAGCGCCGAGGTGATTGACAGGTCAGGTTTCAATCGGGGTGGAATGAGAGCAGAAGGGTTGAGTCACTACCTGTTGCCGTGCCACCATCCAATCAGCATTAAGAGGCCATTGACATGTCTGAGAGCGACACTTAGCATAATGGCTAATTTAGCATAATGGAATAGCTAGTCCACAGCTCCTCAGGGCCACAGGCGGCACTTTGTATGCAGATGACTGCGCTGAACGCACCCGAAAACACGGTGCGCATGGCAGACTGTCTCTCTAATACGTGACACACAGGAAAAGCCACTTCATCATGTGGATGACGGGACGTCAGTGAGTTGGAGATGAACGCACCGTCTACGTCCCTCATGGACAGGCTTGGCAGATGAGAGAAACGTCAACAGGAAACAGGAACGAGCAACAAGGGCTGAAGGCACCAAACTGCCTGAACACACACACACACACAATTCACACACCGCTCTCTCTCTCTCATTCACGTCCCAACGGTTTGAGCCCTGAAAATTAACGAGCCCAGGCGCAAACGAACTTCCTGCCTGGGGTTTTTAATGACGTTGGATGACAGGAGCAGGTGGGGGGGGGGAATACTGCCCCCCCCCCCCCCCCCCCCAAAAAAATGATTGAAATCAAATCAGACAAAACAGGAGCAAAATAGAAAGCACCTTTCTGATGAGCTGTTGAAAGCATCGCTTTGAACTCCGGCTCAGGGAGAAGAGGAGGGTTACTGAAACCAGCGAGGGATGAAGACGAGAGGAGGAGGGGCGGCGACATCAGAGAGAGCGGAGGGGATCTGAGGAGGAGGAACCGCTGACGTTTCCTTTCGTGGACGTGTTCGCAAGGGTGTGCTCGCAAGCAAGGATGTGGCCAGCTTCCCCTCCGCTCAACGTACTGTGCACACACACCGCTGGCCTCACACAGCATTAAACTCAAACACCCAGGATGATGCGTTCGCTCTGCTACTTTTTTTTACCAACCCTCTCTTTTCCCCTCTCTCTTTTTCCCCCTCCGGTGTGATTAAACAGGCAGAGCGGAGGGTGGTGGGAGGGGTGGGGGTTGGGGGCTGGGATTAGGGGCGAGAGTCCTCTCCAACACAGAAAACTCAATTAGTCTAATTAGTTGGAGAGCGAAAGAACACAGTCAGAGGAGAGATGTGGAGAGAGGGGGGATAAAACAAGTGCAAAATGTGCGTGGGCGTGACAAAAGTGTGCGTCTGCGTGTGCGGATATGCTTTTGTGTGAAGTAGGTGTGTGTGTGTGTGTGTTCGGTAAGGATGTGCGTATGAGGTGTGTGTGTTCGGGCGTGTGTGTGTGTGGGGGGGGGGACAGCAGTGAGGATAGGAACTGTGTTAGACTCATGGCCAGCACCTTGGGGGTTACACACACACACACACACACACACACCCTTAGTGCATGCCTAAATGAATATCATACCCCTATGACATCACACTGACATGCTGTGTGCCATGAGACCAGGAGATGGTCCAATCAGAAAAGAGAGAGCAGGAGTGTCGATCGACAGGAAGCTGTTTCTCTCCTCACCTTCTCTCTCTCCTGTGGTAAAGAGCTCTCAATCTTTTCTCACTCCATCCATTTTCACGTACTCTCCCTTTCTCTCTCTCTCACCCCCAATCCATTTCCTCTCTGTCCTTCACTACCTCCCTCCACCTCCCTCCTTCCCTCTCTCTCTCGCTCTTCATCCATCTTCCCAGTCACGCTTTCCAGCACAGTAGCTTTCCCCCCACACAGACGCTAACATCTATTATGCTTTCTCCTTTCCTCCCCCCCCCCTCTTGCTTCCATCTTTCCATCCCCATTCCTTCTCTCCCTCTCTCCCTGCTGTCTCTTTCACTTCTACCCACTCTGTCTCCCTCCCTCCCCCCCTCCCTCTCCTCACAGGTTCAGTCCATTAGTGGTTCAGCTGTCCAGAGACAGGTCAGAGGTCTCTGCCCGTTCTCACTAGATGAGAGATGGAGAGAAGACAAGCCCCCGCTGTGAAATCCCCCCATCCATCCCCAGTTCTGCTAGAAACTAGGAGAAAGTGAACCACATTCAGATGTAGAGTCGCAGTGAATAACAGTCAAAATGCAGTGAACCCTCGCTTTATCACGGTTCACTTTTCACGGTTTCGCTACTTCATGGATTTGCATTGTGTTCTGCATTCTGATTGGCTAAACAGTCTCTCCAACACAAACCTGTGCATCTATAAAGTTGCTGTTTACAGTATACAGAGAGAGAGAGACACACAGAGAGAGAAACACACAGACAGAGAAAGAGAGAGACACAGACACAGGGAAAGAGAGAGAGAGAGAGAGAGAGGGAGGGAGAGAGGGGGAGGGAGAGGGAGAGAGAGAGAGAGAGAGAGGGAGAGACACACAGAGAGAGAGAGAGAGAGAGAGAGGGAGAGAGAGAGAGAGAGAGAGGGAGAGAGAGAGAGAGAAAGAGAGAGAGAGAGAGAGGGAGAGAGGGAGAGGGAGATAAGAAGCAGGAAAGATAAGACACAGTAAGAGAGGCACGCTGATCTTTGCCAGCATGCAGCAGCAGTGTTGAACAGCAGCTAGGATCTGTTAGCGCTGGTCCCCAGTTCTCTAACGCACCTGCGCATGTTACTCTGCTCTGGTGTGTGAAAACACCCGCTCATCGCCCCCGTGTCAGGTGAGGAGGGGAGGGCCGGGCCGGGCCAGGGGAGGGCCGGGCCAGGGGAGGGCCGAGCCAGGTGAACGCAGCGTACGCCCAGCCTGGATGTCACGGGGGTCACAGCTCTCACTGCCTCAGCCTTAATGAGACCCCAACACATTCACACATACGCTGCATCTGATCATCTGAAACCCTTCTCTCTCTAGGACCCTGAAGGGCTTCTTTAACCGGCGGTCGGGACGGTACGCTCGTCCGATCGTATGCGGGTGGCTGAGCTGGGTCCGGCGCTGCCCCCCCCCCCCCCCCCCCTGGATCTTCCTGTCCGGCTGTTTCCAGCCCCACAGGAACCATGGTGATCCTCCCACTAACACGCTAATCTCCTTGGTTACGCAGCTGTATCTGCTGTTCCGATTCAGTGCACTCCAGTACAAACGCCCCCAGCTGTACGCTCTCACACACGCGCGATGAAAGCAGTAGCGATGTGTTCGCTGAACATAACGGCATCAGATGCGTCGAGTGGTTCCGGATGTGTCTGTTAGTTTAGCAGACGGATGATGTTTTAACAGGTAGACGTCACAATCCATCGTGTGTGGCTTCATCTAAGTGCAGCTTATTTAGGGGGCATCAAATGGAAATGGCGCTTCAAAACGAACACGAATGAATCATGCATGAGGCTGACGTCTGATGTACACACACACACACACACACACACACTCACTCACACACACAAACAAATGCACTAACACATACATATATACACACACACACACACACACACACACAGGCAGGTTTTAATGAGTTCTGCTTTAATGCAGGCTCCCATAATGAAATGTCTGAGGCGTAATGTGTGTCCGTTTAAGTGGCAGTCTCATCACCGTGGCAACCGAAGTGACCGCTAAGATCTATTTCCCGGCCGGTGATTTGCATCTGTTTAGTGGGAATGGGCCTGAGAGGTGTCACTGGCCATCCACTCACCTTTTAATCCTCTATCCCAGCATGCATCGCTCTCTCTCCCTTTCAGCGCAGAGTTGCCCCGCTCGCTCTCGACTCTTTTAGCGTCGGCCGTCACTGTTCAGCTTTACTTGAGTATAATGAATGACACTAGTCACCCGTTGCACTGACACTGGGACGAGTCAGATGAGCTTGAAGATTAGGAGGAGACGCCTTGATAGAAATGAGGTAAAAG